>JADWQK010000190.1:0-48155 GCA_017933935.1 Sesamia nonagrioides
TACGTAATGACAGGACAAGATGCCACAAGGGCGGCACCCTAATATACTACAAAAAGTCCCTATACTGCATCCCTATGGACCCTCCCCCCCTCTCAAGACTTGAAGTGTCAACCTGCCGAATTGGCATGACAGGTCACCAGCCGATCACCATAGTATCGGTCTACCTCCCCCCCACTAGTACTGCTGAAAACTATGCGCTTCTGTCAGATGACATCTCCCTTCTCCTTGGAATGAGTGACTCCGTAATCATAGCCGGCGACCTCAATGCCAAGCACACTGCCTAGAACAGCACCAGGACCAACACCAGAGGCAGACACCTATTTGACCTCTCCTCCCTGTTCAACTTTGATGTTGTGGGCCCTCTGACCCCAACTCACTTTCCCCCTACCCCCGGTCAAACCCCCGACGTCCTCGACGTGGCACTTCTGAAAAATGTCAACCTACGGTTAGACTCTATAGAAGTGTCCCACGAGCTTGACTCCGACCACCGACCAGTCATCATCCGACTGGCTCCCCGCGTTGGCCTTTATGACCCTGACCAACGCCCCATGACCAAAGTGGTAACGGACTGGAAGAAAGTAGGCGAATGTCTGAAGTCTACCAGATCCCCCCACTTAGACTCTATTCCCGCTGTTTTGGACTCAATCGCGGGCACGACGGCCGCAATCGACTCGTTCACAGAACACGTACAGTCAGTCGTGAACGACCGTTCAAGGGAGATCTCAGCGACGGACTACCGCCGCGGAAAGCTCGCTGACGACATACGTGAACTGCTGACCGAGAAGAATGCAGCCGTCCGGGCCTACAGCAACTTCCCCTGCAACGCAAACAAAGCTCATATGCGCTATTTGCATCGAACTGTAAAGAAGCGCATAAAGGAGTGGCGTAAAGCCAGCTGGGACAAGTTGCTGAGCGAACTAGAGCCAAACCACCAAGCCTTCTGGGACCTTCAAAGGAAACTCAAATCCAGAGAAGAAGTCACCATTCCCCCCTTAATCCGACCGGATAAAACCATCGCCTTTGACGATGACGACAAGGCTGAATGTCTAGCCATCAGCCTAGAAGCCCAATGCTCCCCCAGCGCTCAACCAGTAGACCCAGCTCACCTCCTGAAGGTTGACGCAGAGGTCGAACGCAGAGCTTCCCTCCCACCCGTCGAAGAACCTGAAGATCCTCTGCCTCCCGTCACTCCAGACGAAGTGCAGGATATTATCAGAGGCCTCAAACCCAAAAAAGCTCCCGGTTCTGACGGCATCACCAACAAAGTGATCCGACTCCTCCCCGCCCGCCTGATCGTCCTACTGGCCACCATCTTCAATGGAGCCATGGGCAACAATATCTTCCCACAAACGTGGAAGGAAGCGACCGTTATAGGCATTCCTAAGCCCGGCAAGCCAAGATCTGAGTCTTCGAGCTATCGTCCCATCAGCTTGCTAAAAGTCCTCGGCAAGGTATATGAAAGGCTTATTTATAAGCGTCTCATAGCCTTTGCCGAGAACAAGGGCCTCATCCCCGACGAACAATTCGGGTTCCGCTCTCGGCACTCCAGTGTCCAACAAGTCCTCCGCATCACCGAGCATATTCACGCAGGATTCCTACATGGTATGAAGACAGGTGTTATTTACTTCGATATAGCGAAAGCCTTTGACAAAGTCTGGCAACGGCTTAATATACAAGCTGTACCAACTCGGCGTGCCTGACCGTCTCGTGCTCATCCTGCGAGACTTCCTGTCAAACCGAACTTTCCGCTACAAGACCGAAGGAGCTGTCTCCCCCTCCCACCTCATCCGGGCCGGAGTCCCCAAGGGCTCCGTACTGGCCCCTCTGATCTTCACGCTATTCACCAGCGACATCCCCAAAAGTAAAAAGGCTCACCTCGCTCTCTTCGCAGACGACACAGCCATTTACTGCTCAGGAACCAACCCCAATCAAATAAAACTAAATCTCCAGACCGCTGTCAACTCTCTTGCTGACTGGTTTAAAAAATGGAGAATAGAAGTCAATCCCGAAAAGAGCCAAGCGGTACTCTACTCGAGACCGCCGCGCAAACCCACCCTTCCCCGACCAATCATCATGTCTGACAAGCCGATCCCTTGGGAAAAGCAAGCCAAATACTTAGGTGTTATCCTAGAGGAACACCTCACCTTCGGAGAGCATATAAGGACGGTACGCTCGCGCGCCGCCTACGCTCTCTCTCGTCTCCACTCTCTCCTCAACCCGCGCAGCAAGCTGTCCCTCAAGTGCAAAATGCGCCTGTACACAGCCTGCATACGCCCCATCATGACATACGCCTGTGTAGTCTTCGCACACGCCAAGCCCAGTCATATCCATAGGATGCAGATACTCCAAAACCGCTTTCTTCGTAGAGCAACAAACGCCCCTTGGTTCGTCCGAAATGAGATCCTCCATCTAGATCTCAAAATCCCCACTATCCAGCATTTCATGAAACGCCTCTCCAAGCGTTTCTTTGACACAGCCGCTGTACATCACAACCCTCTGGTTGTCACGGCAGTAAATTACTCCCCCTCCAAAATTAGCAAGCTTCGCCGACCTAGGCACGCTCTCACCGACCCTGATGACCCCATTACCCTCCTCCAAGAGGCCAATAGGGCCACTAGTACAAAACACAAAAAACCGACCTACCGACCTCGCCGCCGAGGTCCGACGCGACGCGTTCAACGTAGTAATCGCCCCCCCCGTCCCTTGTCCGATGTAGGCCAGCCCGCGCCGCAGCTGAGCCAGTAAATATAAATTCCCAACTATGACCTCTGAGTTTGTGTCGGACGTTTCTTCTCAGAGCTAGTACTAGGAAACGCCGCGGTCATCAAACCGAAATAAAAATAAAAATTCGATCCAGCCGTCCCTTGCTGTTCTTCTAGCGACACCCTAAGCCGAGGTTCGTAGGTACCCCACAGGGGGTGCCCTTAGCGTGTAGTCGCTTAGCTTTAGTAGCCCTGGCTGGAGGCTTTAAATTCACTTAAGGCAGCCACAGGATAGTCCGGTTAAGTAGTACCGGCCTCTCAAGGTCAACTACGAGATGCCACATTAAAAAAAAAAAAAAAAAATGAGGCGTTCCTTTTCGTCGTGGGTACGTACTTCCGTATCATATTCCTTTAACAGCAAAACGCCCTTTTCAGGGCGACCTCAGTTTCTATTAACAGATGTCATAAAACGTACGGCGTCTTTTTCGAGACGGTGTTGTTCAATTGTTTCTTGATGGAATAGTCAAACGTATGTTGGTAATGTAAGGTTTTGGAGAACGGTAATTAAGGTACTGGTTTTGGAGGTACGGTACATATGTATGTGATGTTATGTCATTACAATACTATGTATTGATACTTTTCCCAGGATTGAAGTACTTACCCAGTGTGGTTCTGAGGATATTACAGAATAATTATACCCACAAAGTTTGATCGTATTAAGTGTAGGTAGGTAGATATGTACACTGAGGTATTACTACTACGTATAGAGAAGTCACCGCGTTGATCGATTTTGCGCCACGCATTGCGGTACACTGTACCGCAACTATCCAGTGAGTATCCAACGCCCGTAGAGACTAGTCGTGTTTGGCTCGCATAAATAACAACATCAAAATGCCTGGTTGTGTTCTTAAAGACTGCCGTAAACACTTTAGAACATCAAAAAAAGTGATGGGTTAACATTTCATCGGTAAATAGACATTTAAACGTTTAAAACTCTTTGATATAAAGTTTTTAAATGTAACAATGCTCACGAGAATCGGGATGCCGGGCGCCGCCATTTTGCAATTCTAATCATAGAGTAATGAAAACAAAAGACGCAGATACGCAACATACATTTGTACCGATTTTGTCACAGTCACAATTAAATAACCTAAATAATTTTGAAGGTTTCTACGGCCGGGTCATGAGAAAAGGGAAACTTGGATAACATTTGTGCAATATAATCGGAATGAAGAAACATGGCTTCCGACTCCTCCTCCTATACATATACAATATGTAAAGAAAACCCTGTCCGATCCGTGAAGGTATTGTTAGGTATCGATAACTGATTATATTAATGCCTACAAAGCCGGGCTAAACTTTAAAAAAATCCCCCTAAAAAATAAATATTATTTCGAAAAAGCGAGGTAACTTAATGCATGTGCGGTAGACAACACGTTAGGCATACATCCGCGGGTGACGGGGGGCAGGGCACGCGGCACGTGGTCGCATCGCTATTCGCTCCGTCAGAAATGGTGTTGTCACTTTTTAAAAATTACCAAATTTTGGGGAAGTTGGAATTAATTCACGACAAAAAAAGATTATTTCAAAATTCATTAGTATTGTTACTATGATGATTATGTAAAATTTAATATTTTATTTGGCCATGTGTTTACCTAACCTTTATTATCCTTACGGGTCGGACAGGGTTTTCTTTACATATTGTATACGTTCGTTGCACTTTAAGGTTGAGGATAAGCATTATACAAAAACAGGACGAGTTTATCTGAAGAAAACTGCTGTACCATGCGATAAAAACACCATACTAGTATCGGTAAGTGTGGTGTCTGTATAATTTGTGAATGTGTATAATAAAGAAAGTGTATACATATTAAATTGCAACGAATTTTTATTTCACTTCGTTTATTTAATTAATGATAGGGCAGACTAGTGTATTAGATCACAGAACATAAATAAACAAAACAGTAAATTTTATAATAGTAGTAGGTACAAAAGTTGTGTCACTTCTGCATTGTAAAATCTATGGCAGCGACTTGTTATTACTCTACGTTGAACGTAACGCGGAAGCGCCATGAAATACCCGGCGCTTAAGCCGTTTTGGTCGCGAGAAAACTGTACTCTGTACGCTATTAAGCGCTGCATGTTTTATTAGTTTGGTTAGATGACATAACTATTGTTTAAGCGCTGCAGCGAACTTGAGTTCAAATTCTTACCAAAATGAAGCAAACTTTTGGTTCGGGGTGTCTGTTCTATACGCTAGTAATATAGTTCAATGGATATGTATGATTAAAGCAGGGTTGCCAACTGTACGAGGTTCCTCGTACAAATACGAGATTTGTGGTCTTCCGTACGAGGTACGAGGACGCTATGAACCTCGTACAAAAATGTACGAGATTTTCATATTGTAGGAACTTCACACTAGATTTTCTGATTGACATAGCTCCGGTGTACGAGCTTCTACTCTGTTAGTTCCACTTTGACGAATGAGCTTTTTTTTTGTGACCCTGTTGACGACTAGTACTACATCCACTTTGACGAACGAACTTTTTTTTTTTTTTACGTTCTTTCCGGTGACCCTGTTGACGTGACGACTAGTACTACATCCACTTTGAGGAATGGAATGAGCTCTTTTTTTTTTAGACGTTTTTAGTACTACGAGGTTTGAAAGTCAATATACGAGATTTTCAGGTACACTTGTACGAGGAATCTTTGTTTTTGGTTGGCAACCCTGGATTAAAGTGGACACGAAACAACCTGCCCTTAATCTTACAACACAGTATGAATGTTTGTTGTGAATGTGTGTCGGCTGCCGGCACAAGTTACCACCCACCAGACAAAGCCTTGCCGCCAAGCGATTCGTCGTGTTCCGGCATGATGTCTGGTGATGCCGTACAGAGGCCGGGTCTTTGCAGTAGTGTTGCGATGTGTGCCGGGTATGATGCGTCAAATGCTGTTGTGTCCGAATTTTGGAGGTGGAGGGTTTCCACATCAATCTCCCTCTGGTTTAGCATCATTGGTCGTGTTATTGGGTTTAACGTTGCACCACCTCGCTGAACTGCCGACTTCCTTCCTATTCACTAAGTTTTTTTAAGTGAATGGGCTTAATAAACTAACACGTTTTACCATCAACGATTGCATCACTGCTTACCATCAGACGGGATTGCAGTCAAGCGCTAGTTTATACTTAAAAAGAAATGAAATGCTTAGCTTGTAGGTACCTATTTATCAGCTAATAGTTTACCTGGATATTTCTAGACACGTCTGCTGGACCTTTTCCATTGCCCAGATCAGCAATAAGCCTCTCTCCTCTGAACCCATAGTTTTTAGCATATTCTTCACGTCCACTCTTGGCATGTTCCGGATGAAAGGTAGCGTCTACGCGATAGTTGAGGATACGTCTGTCAAACAGCGGCGCCCAAAAACTTGAGTAGATAATCACACTGTCACAACACAAGACCAGTGCCAGCAGAACTGTCAACGGTGTGGCACGCATGTTTAGTGAGTCGCTTTACGTAATACACTGAATGGAACTCATCAACTTAGCTCTGTACTAGAGTAGATATACCTAAGTAGTATAATATGAATGCAAACAGTAGTAGGTATTTGATGATCTAACACGCTCAAGGATGTTCAAGTTGAGAATTGTTTGATTATCTACAACTAGGTACTTACTACAAATAAGTATCTTCCGCATTTAGATTAAGTACCTAAGTATTCCTTTTCTGGCATGAAATGAAACATGTTTTCTAGTAACTTAGGTTCCCAATTAACTTTTTACCACCTAATTTTGCACCATTTTAACTAGTGTTCTAACATAAGTTACTTAGTTTAAGTTTTTGAAGTTATATCCTTGTATAACTCCCCTTTTTTGCTTGCGGAGTTCGCTTAGGTACTTATTATTACCACCATCTACTTAGTGATTGTTACACAACTCTGTTACTTTTTTAAAGCACATGTAGCTTAAATGTACAACATCAGTATAAACAATTCTTGTCGGACCAAAATAAATAAAACCTGTTGTTACTACAAGATTTTAATGTATGGTGTGTCAAACACATGCCTATAATCGAAATGGAAAATAACAACAGTATAACTCAATACCTGTCTCAATACAGTCACTATCTACTATGATTAATACGAGGCATTTCTATATTTCCTGACAATTTTGTATTTGGAACTGTTCTATATTCGAATGTATTTAAATTAATCCTTACTTACTTTCAACTGTTTTGAGATTCAACACAGTTGGATGTATTGTATTAAGTTTAATGCTATTGTTTAGTCGATTGGAATCTGTCATATTACGTTCAAAAAGGAGTCTTTGTAAGGAAAATGTTGTACTTAATAATTTTATACAGCTTTAGAAGAGGCCTGCGACGGCTTCAGTGCTTTGAACAGCGGAATGATGAAGTCTGCGGACTGTCGAACGCTGATATTTAAAAGTCCAGCTTAAACATACCTACTAGGTAGTGAAAAATCTCGCGAAGGATGCCCAAAATCCGCCTTCACTGAAGATAACACCATTGTTGTGAGACAAACAATTCTCGAAGATCGTCATGTGGCGTATAGAGAGATAGATGCTCTGCTACTTCTGCTAGGCATCTCAGGGACATTCAGAAGATCTTGCATTAAGCGCTGGTATGAGAAAGCGGTCGCCGTTGGATACCGCTTCTGCTTTCCGACGATCAATAAAAAAAGTACGGACACAAGTCATCGCCGAACTTCGAACTCTCATGATCAAAAAATGATCATGATCAAAGGTTCCTGTCCGGTGAAGAAGCATTGTACGCTTTCGTGTCAGCCATTTGGAACTGGGGAACTCTAAAGTGGGGGCACTTTAGAGTGGAATAAATGTTACAATAACTGGTTCTAATCGCTATAAAATTATAATTAAGTATACTTAGTCATTTATATCGTTAATGAGTAACCGCTCATTAACGACATGACCATAATAATTTTCTCTAATAATGTCTTGAGCAGGTCATTCAAAACTGTCTAGTTTATTTATACTGCATTATTAAATTATACTATCAGCCTCTGTCAGTAAGTGCCTGCTAATTGTTTTGTAGATGTGGTTTTTAATACGGAGAAGCCCATACAATCAAATATTTTATTTGTATTAACTTTTTTATATCACAATCATTTTATACATATATTGAATATCATTTAACTAATATAACGAATATATTATGTACATTTCAAACAGCTACCCTGTACGTAGGTATCAATAGCATATACCTAGACACAGTGTTCCTGTACAACTAATATTATGTGGCTCGAAGGCTAGTAGATGCCCTCGAGCGGCGAGTAGGACTTGTACTGGTAGAGCTCGGGCCCGCCGTACCCGTACAGCAGCTTGCCCTTGCCGTTCTCGTCGTAGTACGGGTAGCGGTAGTTCGGCCTGCAACGGAGAACGAACTCTTTGAGTACGAGTGTGTTAACTTGAGATATCCGAGGTGCAACACACTAACATTAACAATGATTTCGCTGTCGAGCACACAAATGTGTCCAATATTTATGTAGCAATGAATTAGAAATATCTGAAGTGTGTTACGCAATCAGAGTGCTGGATTGGAGCGTACCTACCTACCGAATTAACCTTTTTTCTGTGAATTTTTCAGGTAGCATCCTGAATATCATATGTGCTTGAAGTTAATTGATGACAAGTGGGTGTAGGTGACCCATGAGCGGTTATTAATAAAATCACATATAACAATACGTTTTCGATAGGTACTGGAGCATTAATTGAAGTTGTACTTATTATATTGATTACCTCTCAAAATACTGGAAGTTGGGCGCTCGCGGCTGTGGGATGGTGCCGTGCGCGGCCCTCAGCATGGCGAGGACCACGGCCATCTGGAAATGTTTACATATTCTGAAGTTTTCCTGCTTTCCTACAGTCCCCCTTTAGTGGGTAGATAAGATTTTCATTTGCTTAAACATGTGTGTACATAAAAAGTGCTTACAAAGTGATAGATAAATAAAAGTTCAAACGTTTGTCACTATATAACGTGCAAAATAATAAAGTTAATATAAATAATTGTCACAATATTAAAAGTTGTGATACTTATTTACTAATGTATTACAAAATTATAAATTAATTCAATATTATTTTCATTAAGGAACTCATTAACACTATAATATGCTCTGGCGGTCAAAATACCGTTTGCTTTTATACATGGATAGGGGTAGTTCTCTCCAACTTTAGGGTACTTTATAAGCCCCGCACGATGATATTGCGATTGGCGGCCATCTTGGTGACGTAGTCGAACTCGCCCCGCCGGTACCGTTCGCAAGTTCAGTCCGCGCTTACCCACTTACGCACATCGAATATTTTTGTTAGGTTTTTGTTTTTGTTATCCTGTTTTATTGTTGTTCTTGAGTTTTGTTAGCTGTTACTCGTTAAAATGAGTAAGAAATTAATTAACAGTCGTGCTCGTGAAATTATAATTAAAGTGGACAATTATTTTGTTAAAGAGAAAGAGGACTGTAAGTTAGTTATTGAAAGTATAAACGGTGCTTTAAAAAGTGCTTCGGACACTACTGAGGACATTTTAATACCGAAGCAACTGTTAATAGTTATTAAAAATATTTTGCAAAATTCTACTAAAGTTACGGAGCGTGTGGCATGTGCCACAGGCGTTGCAAAAAATACTGTGACGAAATTGCGACGAGAGCATGAGTCAGAAACAGCCAGTGGCAGCAAATTGAGAACTGCTACTAAAAGAAAAAGACAAAAGAAGGAATATTTCGACGGGTTTTCCTTAACAGCTTTAAGAAATATTATACATTCAATGTTTACGGTGAGGAGAAAAATACCCACAATGCGCAAAATATTGGCGGCTTCAAAAGTAGACCTTAATTATACTGGCAGTGAAACTACATTAAGAAAAATAATTAAATGTGGTTTAGGCTACCAATTTAAACGATGCTACCAAAAAAGACTGGCTCTAATTGAAATACCCCAAATTCAAGCTTGGAGGGCTAAATACACACATCAAAAGTGTCTAGGGATCAACATATATTTTTGCAATAACTTTTCTCCTGATTGATATTAATTAAAATTTTCTTTAAGGATTCATCAAATAAAGTGTTTTCGTTTGTCACAGTAACGATAAACCAAGTCACCTTTGCATTAATAAAGAAATTTGCCATTTTCCTAATAAAGATATATTTGACATTTGAACCACTAACACAAAAGTTCGAAAAAAAGACTGAAATAACAGTTTTCTCTAAAATTTTATTGGGTAACTTAAACAATTAATAATCCGTGTTTCTACCGCGAACACTAACAACACAAGAACATCGGTTTGGCATACTCAAAATGAGTTCATCCAAATCACGCTGTGGAATGGCCGCCCATGTTCGTTGCAACAACAAAAAAGGTCTTCTTGCGACTGGATACCCTCCATATTCGGCAGAGCTCTTCTCTGTAGCATATCCCATGCATGCTCAATCGGGTTCAAGTCTGGCGACTGAGCAGGCCAGGGCAGGATATTGATGTTAGCTGCGGCGAGAGTCTGTCTTACAACTCTTGCGGTGTGCGGTCGTGCATTATCATGCATTAACTGAAATAAGGGACCGATTTGCACTTGTAGAGGAACGATGACGTCTGATACAATCGTTTCAGCATAAATTTGAGCGTTGAGGTTGCCTCTGATCCAAATCAACTCAGTTCTTCCGCCGATCCAAATACCCGCCCATACCATGATGGTTCCACCACTATAAGGATGGACTTCCTGGCAGGATTTTAATCGCTGTTGGCGTCCAGGGGTTCTCCAGTGTCGTATACGTCTTGTATCCGGTCTCATACCAAAACGAGACTCATCAGAAAAGCACACGAAACGCCATTGTTCTTCTGCCCAATTTCTGTGTTCAAGAGCCCATTGATATCGAATCCTACGATTGTGCATTGCTATAGGTGGTACCCGTAGCGGTCTTCGGGAATGAAGGTTCACTTCATGCAAGCGGTTTCTGACTGTTTGGTCGCTAATTAAGTTCCCTGAAGAGTGATGAAGCCTCACGGTTAACATCATGGCGGTTATTGTTGGAGCTCTTCGAGTTAAGATTTGAATGTATCGGTCTTGTCTCCGTGTGGTGCAGCGATACCGTCCTCCATGGCGCTCAGCCACGGTACCAACTCAACCGGTGCTTCGGTAACGTGTCCAAAGTCGACTGATAACACTCTGACTTGTATTCAGAGCTAAAGCCACAGTACGTTGCCGGGAACCAGCTTCTATCATTCCCACGGCTCTGAGCATTTCTTCCCTGCTTAAATGACGTCGCCGCTCCATAATAACGTTGGTTTTAATCAGTAGTAGGGAAACAGTAGCACTAATAATGTCTTCAATGCGTTGTATGTTTTTATAGGGAAAATATTGACAGCTGATTTTCATCTTTTACTCGAATTTGATTCACAGTTCCTGATTCAAATTATGAAATGCACCAAAAAGGATCCATATAAATTTATAAAATCATAAATTTATTACAAAGCCACATCTCAATCTCAAGAAATCCGCATAAAAATGCTTGATCCCTAGACACTTTTGATGTGTGTATATACGACGTATGAAAGAAAATGCCTCGCTTGGTAATAACAAATGACCCGTTATTTATCTCGACGAAACGTCGATACACGCACACTACTCGGTAAAAAAATGTTGCCAAACAGCAAACCGATGTCGGAGTGAGACGGAACGACAGCCCCGGCCGCCGATGGATAATAGTTCACGCAGGAAGTTAAAGCGGATTTGTTGACAATGCCCTTTTAATGTTTAAAGCAGACACCAAAACGGGGGATTACCATGATCAAATGAATGCTGATAATTTCACCAAGTGGCTTACAGAAAAATTAGTACCCAACATACGATGCAACTCCATAATTGTGATGGACAACGCCCCTTATCACAGTAGGAAAGAGAATAGGCCACCAAGTATGAACAATAAAAGACAGTTGATGGTTGAGTGGCTACAAGCTCACAACATCGACTTTCCCAACGATACTACAAAACCTGAACTGTATTTATTAATTAAACGGCACAGACCGCCGAAAAATTATAAAATTGACAATTTATTAGCTGGCAATGGCCATGAGGTCGTTAGATTACCACCCTACAACTGCGACCTCAACCCCATTGAGTACATCTGGAACCTGGTAAAGATGAGGGTGTCAGAAAAGAATGTGGAGCAGTTGGAAAGTCGCATTGAAGCTCTGACGTTGGAGGCGTTGGCGTCAATAACTCCAGATGACTGGCGAAAGGAAGTCAATCATGTTAAACGGCTTGAAGAGGAATATTGGAATAAAGATCGAATAACTGACGAGAGTTATAAATACGGCAGACGACAGTGAATCGGAAACGACAGACATAGAAAGCAGTTCTGATTCGGAAGACTATATGAGTGGAATTGAATAAAAATATTGAAAAAAATATAAACATTTTTTTACATACTATCCTGGTTTTATTTATAAGCTGATAGATGTAGGTAGTAATTAAAACATGACTGCCACACAGTGGACTCTGGTTCAATTACCGCTCGCAAATTAACAGAAATGTAGTTAGAAAAAATTAGTATACATATAAGAAAGATATACGAATAAGTATATTTTTCTTTCGTTTACAAGAATTATTTCCTTGAAATTATTAATAATGAAAGTTTATTTGTCAGAATATGGGTGAGTAGGTATAAAGAGTGTATGTATAATAAAATTATAAAATACAAATAAACCCTTAACCCCAGTTTATTAATTTTGCGTTTAACATTATTTTGCTAGCTGTCCTTTTGTGTGACAGATGACGTCACAAAGCTGTTATTGTGACAAGGTTCCATCGCAATATCTAAACTAGCTTTCCGCCCGCGTGGAATTCGGTTATAACGCGCTTTTTAGATTCCCTGGAGAATGTCTAATTTTTGAATAAAAGGTAGCCTATGTCCTTTCTCAGGGTCTAAAGATTTTCTGTGCCAAATTTCATCAAAATCGATTGAGAGGTTTAAGCGGGAAAGCATAACAGACAGACAGGAGTTACTTTCGCATTTAATGTTTTTTTTTCGCATTGGGCTCGCCTTAGCGGATTGGAGACAAAGTATAATGACATAAGATTGATCAATTCATATTCAGTTAAACTTATAAGTAAAAAGAACATTAGTTGAGGTTTTATAATTACCTACGCTGTGCGTTACGCTTTCACGCTAAGATTGCATCACTGCGTAGGATCGCGGTCAAGCACTAGTCTATAACGGTTGGATAGCATTTGGTACGTGATGGGTCCACCGAGTATAATGAGGATCACGCGTGACAGCTCATTTATTATATAAGTAGGTACGAATGATTTACTTAGTAAAGCAAAGTGCAGCGCTGTCCTCGGGCGAGCTCCACACGGGCAGCTAGAGATGCTAGTTCCACCACCAGCAGGCACCACCGGCAGGAGAACTTCGCAAGTAAATATCTTTTCACTGGCTATATTAGGTGCTTACTATTAGTTTTATTGCCCTGGGTCTTTGGAAATCATGTAGAAAAATGAAAACTAAAGGAAGGCTGGTGGTCTTTATTTTGGTGTCATTATTGTCCTGATTTGAATTCACACCCATTAGAAATGTAAGTACCTCCCCACTACACAATATTCAAATGTATTCACACTAACAATAATATTATCATCAACATCCAAACACTACATGTAGTAGTTAACATGTCCTCAAGGGCGGATCCAGCTTTGGCGCCAGGGGGGGGTCACAAAGTCGTGGTCAAGTCAGAAGAAGTTTTAATTAAACTTTGATAATAATAGATACAACTAAAAAGAAGGTATTTTATTAATAAGTACCTACTGAACATAAAAATACCTAATTAAATAACGAAATCAATTTTTCTTTTACGTCTCCTGCCGAAATGTTTTATCACTTCATCTATTTCAATGGGTACGTTTTTATGGACGTGGAGAAGTGCCAGTCCGGTTAGACGTTCTTCAATCATTGAAGCTCTTTCCCATGCTTTGATTTTTCGTAACGTAGACGACGTACCACTGGGTGCTGAGAGGCGAGCTCAGACTGAGGGGAGATCTGACGAGTTAAGCGGACGACACGCCCGCCCGGGAGAGCTCGCACAGGGAAACAACGTTGCTGGCGACGGCTGCGGTATCACAGGTGGTGGGCCGCATACGTCGCCTAGGCCTGGAGGTGGCGCTCAACAAGTCGGAGGCCATGGTTTCATGGTCTCCGGCGGGCGCCGCCACCCGGCTCACGGCGTTAGCTCGAGCAGCGTCGGTCGCAGCTCCGAGAGGTCCTGGTGGCAGAATGGCGGGACAGGCTTTCGTGCCCTACCGCAGGCCTCACCACCATCGAGGCGATCCGGCCGGTACTGGCGGACTGGCTCGGGAGAAGGCAGGGCTCCCTGATGTTTCGGATTACACAGGAACTTTCGGGGCATGGTTGCTTCGGAAAGTACCTGTGTTGCATAAACATGGAGCTGGACGCCCGGTAGCACTACTGATCACATCGCCGTGCCTTCATCTCGGCCGGCAGGAGCTGTCACTGCCGTAATCGAGTCGATGGTCGGCAGTGATGAGTCCTGGGATGCGGTGGTTTACTTCTGCGAAACAGTGGTCTCGCAGAGGCTGTGGACAGGGAGAGGGAGATCTCGTCCTCTCACCCGACCCACAGCAGGCGCACCGGGCGTCGGCGGAGGGCGGATAACGCCCTCTTTCAGCGACACACTCGGGGACATCTGTCGCCCCCCAAACATCAGGACCCGGGGTGGCGGCGCGAAGTGTTCCACACGCGCCACTCTTAGACGTCATGGGGGGAGTCGTACACATCATTCAGCCGAGGAGGCCCACAGTGGTGGGCCAGCACCAAGCGGGGGTTGCGGAAGCAGTGTTCGTTCTCGCAACCCCGGTGTAGGTGCGAGATGGAACACCGGGGTGGTTTTTAGTCAGTAGGTGTCTGACAGACCCTGTCGCCCACCCCAGGGCGGCGGACATGCATGAGGATTTTCCAACCAGGAAACAAGAAAAAAAAACGCTTAGACCTTAGACTTACGAAGCTCCCAAAAAAAAACGTAGGTATGTACAGACGAAGTGTTCTTACAGCAACAGAAACATCATACAGAACAGGGTAAGACCGAAATGTGACGAACAAACAGTCAATTCGGATTTCGCTCTGGTGTCGGTATTCGTGAAGCTCTTTTTGCCCTCAACGTCCTCGTAAAAAAATGCAGGGATATGCACTGCTGTGCTTTATAGATTACGAACAGGCATTCGATCGGGTTAAGCACCAGCACCTCCTGGGTCTATTAACAGATATTGAACTCGATGGCAAGGACGTCAGGATTATCCGTAATCTGTACGAGAACCAAGTAGCTACAATCAAAGTTAAAAATGGGGAGACCGAGGAAATCAAGATCTGTCGTGGAGCTCTGCAAGGCTGTGTCTCCGTTGCTCTTCAATATCTATTCCGAGGTAGTGATGTCGGAGGCTCTTGAAGGTCTGGAAGCCGGAGTGAAAATCAATGGCAAGGTCGTTAATAACCTGCGTTATGCGGACGACACTGTTCTCATTGCAGCCTCTGAACAAGATTTGCAAACCATTGTAGATAAAGTCAATGAGTGCAGCGAGAAAGCCGGTCTGTCGATGAACATCAGCAAGACAATATTTATGGTGGTCTCTAGAAACCAAGACATATGTCCTAGCATATCGGTGGCAGGCAAACAACTTGAGCGGGTACGACAGGATAAGTATCTCGGTGCTTAGGTAAATGAAGCATGGGAGTCCGACCAAGAAATTAAGACCCGGATAGAACTTGCCCGAGCATCTTTTAACAAAATGAACAAAGTTCTGTGCTGTCGTAAACTCCACATAAAGCTCCGAGTGAGATTACTGATGTACTACGTATGGCCTGTCGTTCGTCATGCCCCGCTGCGAAGCATGGATTCTGAAAGAGGACACTACACGACGCTTGCAGGCTTTTGAAATGTGGTGCTACCGTCGTATGCTGCGCATAAGCTGGACCCAAAAGGTCAGAGTTGACACCGTCTTTCAGCGCGTTCTAATGCCTCGAAAGTTGTTGCCCACCATAAAGAAACGCAAAATAGATTATCTCGGCCAGATGCTCCGACACGATAGATATACGCTTTTTTTTTCCGAGTGGAAAATCCTCATGGATTCCCGCCGCCCTGGGGCGGGCGACGGGGTCTGTCAGACTCTTACTGACTAAAAACTACCCGGCTGATCCGTCTCACACCTACACCGGGGGCTGCGAGAACTAATACTGCTTCCGCAACCCCCGATTGGTGCTGGCCCACCACCGTGAGCCTCTTCAGGTCAGGTTGGGGTGTAGGACTCCCCCCGTGACGTCTAAAAGTAGCGCGCGTGGAACACTTCGCGCCGCCACCTCGGGTCCTGATGTTTGGGAGGCGACAGATGTCCCCGAGTCTACGCTAGTGATATACGCTACTCCAACTCATTATGATGGGCAAGGTAGAAGTAAAAAGGCGCGCTGGACGAAAGAGAAAGTCGTGGCTGCGAAACATCAGGGAGTGGACAGTGGAAGAGAGAGTTGAAAAACTGCTCCGTCTCGCGGTTGAGAAGACCGAATACAAGAAGCTGACGGCCAACCTTCAGGATTGAAGAGACACAGGAAGAAGAAGAAGACATCAACCTTATTGCTAAACTATGAAGGCTCAAAGTTGATTGGGAATATTTGACAGTTTCCGATAGCTTGAACTGCTGTGGTCCGTATATAAATCCCCCTCTATCAGTAAGTAGGCACCTACTTATCTACCTACGAGGTACTTTAAGAACATTACATCCATAATATTTGAGTTTGAACACACACACAGTGTGTGTGTGTGTTCAATGCATAATGAAGAAACTGATTAATAAACAAAGTGCGCGCAAGTAAAATGAAATGTGACACAAAAATGTGACATTTGAATGTTGGCGGCCGTGACGGCGGTAGCGCGGCAAAATTCAACTTTTGAATGCCCAGCGCATTCAAAAGTTGAATGCGTTCCCGAATAATGCGTTTGCCGGCAAACAAAGTTTGTATTATATAAATTGATTAAATATTGAAAGTACTTAAATAAAATCCTTCTGTGCTAGGTACTCCTGGACCCAGCCCAGGGGGGGGTCATGACCCCCATGACCCCCCCCCTGGATCCGCGCTTGCTGATGTCCTGCGTGGAGCTGGAGAGTAAGTGAAACCATGTCAATGACCCACACCGTCACGCGAGACTACGGATGGAGGTGAGCGGGTCAAGTGACCGTCGCCCGTCGCCGATCCCCTACTTGGACAAGTTATCGTATATTGTTACCTCAACAGGTAAGCACCTGATGATAATATTATGACAAAGGTATCGCACTCACTAGACGCTCACACTGTCACAGTAACAATCAACTTTGACAGCAACCAGTAGAATGTTTTCTTAGTTCAGTGTATTACCATTGGACTGAAATCTACTGGAGTGCAGTTGGTCATACAATAAAGTATTATTTAAAAACCCGCGTAAGTTTCAATCCCGGAAAATAACGGGATAAAAAGTATCCTATGTGTTATTCCTGGTACAAACTGTGTGCCAAATTTCATCCAAATCCGTTCAGTAGTTTTTGCGTGAACGCGGAGTAAACAGACAAACTCGCTTTCACTTTTATAATACATATTAGTAAAGATGTCACCAACACTAGAAACGTTCGTCCTTGTGTCATGGGCTCGGGGTTACATGTTAGTATTACCTGTGGTATTACGGCACTCCACACACAGTTTCACAACAAACAAACTTACACATCACATATTCTATCAGATAATACTGAAGTACTAACCGTCGCCAGAATATACTGGAAGAAGTGCATGTTCCCGGTACACTGCTCACAAGTCACACGACTAAAGTTCGTCTTCTCGCTGAGACGCGAACTATTTTCGAAATGCTTTCTTCGGAATGCGTCGTACACGTGCGTTGTTTGCTGTCTAAGTTAGAACACTGACATCTGGTGGTAATGGTACGGCCGGTCGTGGAGTGGAAGGGAAAGCACGACTTGAATGTTAATGATGTCTACTCCCCGCCACCTCTACCGCCGCCGTGCCGTCGAGGCGTCGACCTATCAAAAGATTATTTAGTCTTGCACGTAGGTATGGAACCTTTAAATGAAGGTACAATCAATGTAATATTCAGCAATCGCGACTTATTCGGCAAAAACAAATATAAGTTTATAGTTATATAAGTTTATAGATAAATAACTGTAACTTCTGGATAATAAAGTCACATTACAAAATTAAAACATTTTTATAAGTTCATCAAGAGTGATAGTAGATCAAGATCAACTTAATTGCCACTCAAGTAGGTAGGTAATTTGTTTATGTTTGTACAACCTATAACATAAATTTGCAGCATTTGGAATAAACTTAACATTAGATATTTTGATTATGGGAAAATTTATGAGATTTTTCATTAATTTGCCATATACCAGTATCATATTATCACGGTTTTAATGACGAGTGTTTTGTAGAACAAGTCACGGCCGCGGCGTCACAGGGCGTCATGGGTGAAAGTGCTACCGTACCGCTGCGAGTGCGACCGTTTCTTCGATGCGTGCTTTCGAACAGTTCGTAGCACCAACCGCAATATGCCAAACTTGATCACTCTTCTCCAAAGTTTTTAAACAGGTATGTTGGGACATACTGGTCCTCTCCGAATGCTGGCTTCCATCTATAAAGAACATTCCTTCTCTCGACAACAATTATTTATCTAAGTAGCGACCCCTTTTAAAAAAATCCAAAACGAAGGTGTTGTCATTTATTACAACAAACACTTTCCAGCCACTGTAGAAGAACCTTCAATCGTTGACGCTAACTCTCTGGGCACTGGGAATTGTATACAGTATAGTCCATCAAATCAAACTTACATTACTATTTTTTTTTTTTTTTTTTTTTTTACAAATTATAAACCAGCGCTTGACCGCAATCCTGCCTGATGGTAAGCAGTGACGCAATCGTTGATGGTAAAGCGCACTAGTTTATTAAGAGCCTATTCACTCTAGCCTTGAAGACACTCAAATTGTAGTCCGACGGAAACACCGCCGCGGGCAAATTGTTCCAGTCCCTCGATGTACGCGGTATAAAGGAGGAGGCGAAGCGCTTCGTTCGGATCGTAGTGGTGTTAACAACGTAAGGGTGGAAACCAGCCGTACGACGGGTCGTCCGCTGGTGGAACGGAGATGGGGAATTAAATCATGCAATTCCCTCGCACACTCCCCGAAATGCATCCTATAGAACACCGAAAGGCTGGCTACTCTACGCCTGTGCTCTAGGCTTTGGAGACCAACTCGAGTTAGATCAGGGTCACCAATCAGCCTCTTTGCACGTCTCTCCACTGAATCCAAAGTGGCCAGGTGACACTTGGCAGCACCAGCCCAAATGTGGCTGCAGTACTCCACACACGAACGGACCTGTGCTTTGTATAACATTAGAAGCTGCCCAGGTGTGAAGTACTGCCGGACCTTTGCGATAACGCCAAGTTTCCTGGCAGCCACCTTGGCCTTGGACTCAATGAACCGCCCAAAGTTAAGGTTCGAGGAAATCTCAACTCCCAAAAGCTGAAGGCGGTTGGAACACTCCAAGGACACATCTCGAAAAGTAGGGGCCAAGGTGAACGGGCTCCTTTTGGCGGTGAAAAGACACGCCTGTGTTTTAGCGGCATTGAATGCTACAAGATTGGCATTGCCCCATTCGGAGACTGCCTGCAGTGCAACACTCGTACGCTCAACCATGGCCTCTCTTTCGGACCGGATTGATTCCCTACTAGCCCGGGCATCCGGCAGGTATCTCTCTACAACTGTGCTGTCATCTGCATACCCATAGATACCAGGCATCAGCAGATCGTTAATATGCAGCAAACTAAATTTATTGAATTCCGCAACTTGGTTCATAGTAACCTGAAATCCTTTAAAACATTTTCCTTTGCGGTGACATAAACATTAACATAGTTCCAACTAGTGCTGATAAACGATCCCATGAGTATCTACCTAAAATTCGCTGGTCATGGTATGCTTCTAAGTCATACTCTTACAACGAATGGATTAACATGTCTAGACCACATGATGCTGAGGACAAATATAGACGTATCTTGTTTTTTTTTTTTTTTAAACATCTATTACCTAACCTATTGCATAATAGACGGCAGTATGTAGAGATAAGATCGATTGTAGATGAAGAAGAAAGAAGCGAAACATCTAATCTGGTTAAGGTATGCCGTGGTGTCCCTCAGGGATCCGTTCTTGGTCCAATCTTCTTCATTGTGTTTATAAATGATTTAATGGAGTTTATTAAAAAAAGGATAAAGGACACAAAGCTGATCGTCTTTGCTGACGACACAACTGTGATAGTTACTGCAGAAGATACTGGATTTGGAATCCAAGACCAACGCGACGGTCTCTTGAAAGCTTTTGAAACATGGTTCAGTACTAATAATTTGAAACTAAATGTAAAAAAAAACGAAGTGCGTCTTATTTAAGTCTACGTTACGAAATAATGTTAATTTAAAGATTTTATGTTGTGGCGACAATGTTGAAATAGTTGATAGTGTTAAGTTCTTAGATGTGCACATAGATGCAATGTTGAATTGGAAGGTTGAAGCATTGTCGATAACGCATACTGTCAGTTGTAGTCCGACGGAAACACCGCCGCTGGCAAATTGTTCCAGTTCCACGATGTACGCGGTTTATAGGAGGAGGCGAAACGCTTCGTCCGGTGCTTTGTACAACACTCCACGACCAAACTCCCGACACAACATCATTTGGCGCATCGTACCCGGCACACATCGCAACACAACTGCTCAGACCCGTACTCGACGAATCGCTTGGCGGCAAGACTTTGTCTGGTGGGTGGTAACTTACGCCGGCGGCCGATGTTATCGCCTACCACCGAGAGAAACGATGCTGAAGAACGCTGATTTTTAAGCCGTACTTACGGGCTACGGCAGGCTTGATGAAAAGCGGACATCAGCTGTTGTAGGCCGTCTGGGGATTCTGCTAAGAAGCACAAATCATCAGCATACATGACCTCAGTAATCAGTGCATGTGAGACTTTGGTGCGAGCCTTAAGTCTAGCCAGATTGAAAAGACCGCCGTCGGTGCGGAAGCGGATGCGAACTTCTTGTGGAACAATTTGTAAGACCTCTCCCACTACCACTGCAAAGTATAAGGCGAACAGAATTGGACCTAAGAAGCATCCTTGCTTCACCCCACAGGTAACGGGGAAGAAGTCTGTCTGTGCACCGTCTACAGCAACGCAGCATTGCATGCCGTCATGTAGGAGTCTAAGAAGTCTCACAAACTTTTCAGTGCATCCCAGCTTAATTAACACTAACCATAAGGCTTCACGAGGTACACTGTCGAAAGCCTTCTCCAAGTCAAAAAGCAGAGGTACAGCTTACGACCCTGTTCTCTACTCTTTTCCTGTAGTTGACACACGGAAAATATAACCACCCAACAACTACTAACAATAAGTATTATAAAACTACATACAAACGTTACCGTTAACGTTATCGCAATACCTACATTACTCAAAAAAGCAAAAAGGAAACATGATAGACATGAGGTTGAAAAGGCTAGGGGCAACAAAAAAGAGCTTTGGGATGTATAGCGCGACCCCATTTAGAACTAACTCCCCATACTTACAGAATCCGTAGGTTTCCAGTCAAGCTACGTGATTATAGTTGCGGTCGTGCATAAGCAAAGAAATTATAATATACCTAGAATTATTACGAGTAATAATAATATCTAAACAACAACATTCAAAAATAAACCTAAAGCTTTCTCCATAAAGCTTATTGCCACAAAGCTTACGCATAAATAGCTAAAGTTCCGATGAGAGACATCGAAAGGACCCTGTGTCCCTTTCCCGCAGACTGCCAGTGGGCCCAGTGGGTATTTAATATAACTTCTCTGTGCACAACCCCCTCTTTATTCTATGACAACACTATGAGCGACGCCCCGCGCGCCGGAAGTATGTCATAAACCTCCGATACGTGCGCGTGCTCTCCGGGTATACGACTCTGGAGCCTCGCAACCCGGCCGTGTTAAAATCTATTAAAATTGTGAAGTGCCACTGTTTTATGTACCTTATACTTACTCAATATACAGTTTACATGCATATTATAGTATAGGCACAGTATAGGCGTAGTTTCTTTTAACGTAAAGCACCTCGACGCGCTAAAAATTTGGCGCCCAACGTGGGGCCTTTATCAATCAATACATAGTATAAAACAAAGTCGCTTTCGCTGTATGTCCGTATGTATGCTTAGATCTTTAAAACTACGCAACGGATTTTGACGCGGTTTTTTTTAACAGATAGAGTGATTCTTAAGGAAGGTTTGTATGTATAATAAATGCATAATATAGTAGAGAAACACTGAGAAATCTAAAAAGCGCGATAAAACCGAACTCCACGAGGGCAAAGCCGCGGGTGGAAAGCTAGTATGTAATAATAAAAGAAATATTATTTAAAAACAAAATATATATATACAGGGTGTCTGGTGGCAGATTTATGTTTTTAAATACGATTATTTCAAAAAGTAATAAACGGTGCGGGGGGGGAGTGGTGTCATTGGAATCAGTGATCGTGCGGATTTCTCAGTCACGATGTCGCACTGGTCGAGTGAGCATCGCGCGTTCGCCGTCGAGGCATTTTTCAAGTGTAACGATTCGTACGTAACTGCGCGTCGACAGTTTTGTTCACACTTCGGTATACGACGAATAAGTGACGGGCCGAGTGTGAATTTAATTCGTTCCTGGGTGCAGAGGTTCCGTGCAACTGCTTCGGCTATGAACACTCCACGGCCAGGGCCCAGTCGATCTTCAAGGACTCCCGGAAACATTGAAGTGGTTGAAGAGAGTTTACGTGAAAATCCACGACTTTCGTTACGGAAAAGGGCAGCCACACTGGGACTTCCAAGAGCGATAATCCACGAAATTTTAAAAAAGGATTTAAAGTTCCATCCTTTTAAAATCCAAATTGTGCAAGAACTGAAAGAAAGTGATTTTGTTTCACGCAAATTTTATTGTGAGACGATGTTGGAGCGTTTTCGCACAGTCGATCCCATTTTTTCAGCGATGAGGCTCATTTTCATTTAAACGGGCACGTCAACAAGCAAAACTGCCGTTACTGGGCTCCAAGAACCCAAAACCCTCGACTGAAACACCAAAAGCCATTACATTGCCCCAGGGTAACAGTTTGGTGCGCCTTATCCACGCATGGGATAATTGGACCATTTTTTTTCGAAAATGCTCGGGGCCAGGCGACAAATGTCAATAGTGACAATTACCGACGCATGATAACGGATTTCTTTTTGCCGAACCTGCGAGCTCATCCATCGTTTTCATCGCACACGTGGTTCCAGCAGGATGGTGCAACCGCACATACGGCTAGACATTCGATGAATTTGCTTCGGGAAGTTTTTCCTCAAAAACTCATTAGTCGCTTTGGGGACATCCCGTGGCCACCGAGGTCCCCCGACTTAACCCCAATGGATTTTTTTTTTATGGGGTTACCTCAAAGAGAGAGTGTACTGCAACAATCCTCGAACTCTAGTGGACTTGAAAGAAAACATTCGTCAAGAAATCGATGCAATTGATTCAAGTTTACTGCAGCGTGTGGCGCGTAACACGAGGCTCCGCTTTGAACAGTGCGTGCAACTCGACGGAAGACATTTGGATGACATAGTCTTCAAGAAATGAAATCCGCATTATTAATCTGTCGTTTAATATTTCTAATAAAACAATATATCTAATAGTTTTTTTTTTTATTGAATTTTGAAAATATAAATCTGCCACCAGACACCCTGTACTTAGTTTAAAAAACTGAAGCGTGAGGCACGTCCGTCCTGTTAATCTGCTCATTTTGATCAATTTTGTTCCATGATTGTGAGAATATGTTACATAATATTAGTAAAATTATGTATGATATGGATAGTACAACTCTTCATCTAGCTGCTAGCTTGACTACTTTTTTTCAAGAAACTTCATAATTAGTAGTAAATCTACAATTTCCGATACTCTTTTTCTCAAATTTCACGTTCGAGTGAAGTTTGACCATAGTTTCTGAAGAAACTACAAGCGATTTTGCCTATAAAAAGTACTATTCACATCAGCATATAACTATCTTGCTGCTAGCTTGACCACTTTTTCGAGTTTATTTCATAATTCAGCCAAAAAAGAAGACAGAAATTAAGAAATTCAAGGGAAAACTGCAGCCAAACAAGTATGTTTTTTCTATAATAAAGCAACTTTTTTTAAAAATTAAAAAATGCCTTATTAAATTTAAGGTATTTTTATAATAGAAACAAAAGTTTATTTTCTGAAAAAAAATTTTTTTCATCATGAAAATCAATCTCAATATCTACTATATTTACGAGCGCGCAAACGCAGCCGGCTCAGTGGTAACTCGGCTAGCGCAACGAGAGGACGTATCACTTTGTGTCCCAAGAGCTCGCGAATTTTACGTAGGTTTATGTAAAAAATATACTGCGACTACCACAACTTGGTCCTTTAATTATTTTTCTTTCTTACTAATATTATATTAGTTGTGAATTATATTAGGATATTTACGACTTATCCCTTGGATTGCTTTAACTAATTTTTAACTGACTTTAAAAATGAAGGAGTATATTTTTTTGTGAGTTCGTAGATTTTTCCATCATTTGTGAACCAATTTAAAAATATCTTGGGTTTTTCAGTTTTCTATTAAAGTCAATTCACATAATACTTTTGTTATACCTAAACTATTTTTTTTTTAAGATAATGGGTCGAAACAAGGGAGCACATTACCAATGTATCAATAAAAGAAAGAGGAATAGAGAGGGAATGGCAAGAGCCAGACAAGTGCTTAAAGAACGTACTTTTAATCAACTGGATACCACTTCGTCATCTACTATGAGTGTCGAAGTTGATGTAGGCACAGTACGTTTCTCTGTGTTGTCTCCCTCTGCTGGGCAAAGGCCTCCCCTTTTTACTTCCAAACCTCGCTGACCTGTGTTATCTCATGAATAATCTACAACTATTTATTAATTTTATTTCACAAGTATTTCAATCAAATACAGCTTGTTACTGTTTTCTTTATATAATCATATGCTATTTATTGCAGAGTAAAGAAAATAATCCAAAGCTTCCATAGATTTGCCACTTATGAATAAATCCATTTATGAAAAATGTTACGTCAATTTATTTAACTGGTTGAAAACTACAGCCGAAGCCACAATGATAGAAGCTGGTAAGGAAGAGGCTTCTATAGCTCTCGAAAGTGGCAATGTAAGTCCATCAGGTATACCAACTATAGCCGTAACAGCTGATGCTGCTTGGGGAAAACGTTCATATAAAACAAATTTTTCTTCCGCAGCAGGCGTTGGGGCTATAATAGGGGTAAAAAGTGGCAAATTATTACATGTTTGTATTAAAAATAAATACTGTGTTACATGTTCCCGTGCAGCTAATAAAAATATTACACCCCTGAAACACCGGTGTAATAAAAATCATACTGGCTCTTCCACTAGTATGGAGAAATCAATAATCGTTGAGGGATTTAGAGAATCTGTGAAAACACATAATTTGGTGTATGCAAAACTTATTGCTGATGGTGACTCAAGTGTGTATAAAAACATATTGGAAAGCAGGCCATATTCAAACGTTACGGTTGAAAAAGTGGAGTGTTCCAATCACTTAATGCGCAAATATAATGGGAAAAATTTAAGTTTGATGAAAGATACGTCCATCCTATTAAACGAACGCAAGCTACTACATTCTGATCGAGTGAACCGATTACGCATTGCTGTGAAAGCAGCAGTAAGATTCCGAGGAGCTCAAAATGTTCCATTTACTAAGCAAATCAAAAACTTACAAAAAGACATTATCAACAGCCCAAAACATATTTTTGGAGACCATTTACAATGTGAAAACTATTACTGCACAGACGAAAAACCAACTTTTGCCTATTGCCCGAAATTGTCGATCCAAGAAAATCTCGTTCAATGCCTCTACGAGAAAGTCATTTTAAAATAATAGGAGGCTAATGCCGGCAGCTAGGTCCTGAAGTTCATCTAAGAGATTTCTTTAAGGTATTCTTACGGTTGCTTTACAATTCTTTGATAAATAATATTTTAAACATGTTTTTGTTTTATATATCGTTTACCTAAATACTGGAAATCTGTCTAACTGGAGGTATCTATCGTATTCCTAAATGCTGCGTCCGGTTAGACTGAAAGCCGGTCCGAACATAGTTGGGAAAAAGGCTAGGCAGATGATTGATATTGTATATGTAGGTACTTACACTATACTTTAATATTAGTATCCATAAACTAATTATTTAGTTATTGCAAAAACTCAAAAGGAAAATTAATTTATTTATATATACTTACTAGAGTAGGTAGGACATAGATATCGACGCTTGAAAGGCAATCATATCTTCTTCTTCTTCAGCCTATAGATGTCCACTGCTGGACAAAGGCCTCCCCCAAGGCTTTCCACGCTGACCGGTCTTGTGTTGCCCGCATCCATCGGCTTCCCGCGACCTTCACCAGGTCATCGGTCCACCTTGTTGGGGCCTCCCTACGCTGCGTCTTCCAGTACGTGGCCGCCACTCCAGAACCTTACTGCCCCATCGGCCATCGGTTCTACGAGCAATGTGCCCTGCCCACTGCCACTTAAGTTTAGCGACTCGCAGAGCTATGTCGGTGACTTTGGTTCTTCTGCGGATCTCCTCATTTCTGATTCGATCACGCAGAGAAACTCCTAGCATAGCTCTTTCCATTGCCCTTTGTGTGACTCTGAGCCTTCGTATGAGGCCCATTGTGAGCGACCACGTTTCAGTTCCGTAAGTCATCACTGGCAACACACACTGGTCAAAGACTTTAGTCTTGAGACACTGTGGTATCTTGGACGACGAGAAGATGTAGCGTAGCTTCCCGAACGCTGCCCAACCGAGCTGGATTCGCCGAGACACCTCTTTCTCGAAGTTGGACCTACCTAGTTGGACTGTTTGTCCCAGGTATACATACTCGTCAACAACTTCGAGTGCAGAGCAACCAACTACAATTGGAGTGGGTGCGACATGAGAGTTCGACATGATCTTCGTCTTATCCATGTTCATTTTTAGACCCACTTATTGGGAAGCTCTGCTGAGGTCATTGAGCATTTTGCCCAAGTCTTCCAGGGTCTCAGCCATGACCACGATATCATCTGCGAAACGGAGATTAGTGATGTACTCGCCGTTGATGTTGCTTGTGAAATTTTCATGTTTGGAAAGACGTAGTCACACGTTACATATACCTACCTACCGTAGCACCTTGAGAACGTGTGACTACGCCTTTTCAAACATGAAAATTTATCTCTACTTGGTGAATATTGCATACTTCAGAATAGTATTGTATGACATTATTGTCAATTTACAATGAAGGCATCTTGGTAGAGTCTACTTTGTCCATTTACTTGCAACTACATTAGCAACTTTGTTCCGTTCAGTATTCTGAAAATCTTGTTTAATACTTTTTCAGCGTCGTTTTTTGTCGTAGTTGGGTTTTAGTTTTTTTACTTTTTATTATTTGTACTATTTTGGTGTTAAAGTGTATTTGTGGCGCATAATATTGACACAGTCTAAAAATCATACAGTCGTCCGACGAAGACGTCTAGACAGACCAATCGTGCGGGGTGTGAGGGACGAGACGCGGGTAAGCGGCACCCGAGCTGCAAACAAAACGATGTTCGTAGCTCGGTATCTATCAGTAAAAAGGACTAACACGTGTTTGTTTTTTTATTTGTTTGTTTTATAATTTGATATGAGTGTCAATTTTGAGTATAATTGGGGTACTTGTCACGAAAAAGTCATCCTTTTTAACATCCAAAATGGCGGACGTAATTTTTTTTATAATTTGATATGAGTGTCAATATTGAGTATAATTGGGGTGCTTGTTACGAAAAAGCCCCTTTTTGAAATCCAAGATGGCGGACGCCAATTTAAATGTATATTAATATGATATGGGTCATATGGGTGAGTGATGGGTAAGTGATATGGGTTGTATTCCGAGGTGGATTGGGGTGCTGCTTACGTATATGCCATCTAAATAACTTAAATCTGTCTCGAGTTGTTCCCGTAGCAAATTAATTAAATATAATACAGCTACCGATGTTGATCTGCAATAATTTCATAAATATTGTTTATTTGAGACAACCCTGGCCGATGCATGATCAAAGGCGTCGACCTACTGTATGTATTTTATACTGTGATATTAACAAAAGTTAAAATGACGAACTAAAAACTAGGTAGTTAACATGCGACATCTCTTTTGACTTATGTATCGGCGCATAGTAATATGTAGAGATATCCTATTTTACTATTTCGTAGCAAGTGGATCGTAGCGCGTACAGCAATGGTTACCCCGTATGAAGCTCCCAGTATTTCGTAGTAGCGACGCACATTTGCGTCGATGGCAGCGAATGGGTCATGAATTAGTGGATGAGGTCGTTAGTAAGTATAAATAAATTGGATGTTTCATATATTGAGAGGACCTGGGAAGATTTCTTAATTTATGTAATTCTGGTAAAGATCGAATGTCATGTGGATTTTTAAGTAATTTATTATGATCCAAGGCAGTTATAAACAATCACTCTATGGTTTTGACTCTACTGAGAGCGACATAGGCCTGTCCTTTAGCAAACAATGACTTTCCTAGATCGATAACTGCTTTATCTAGAGTACAACCTTCTAATTTATGTACAGTACAACCCCAAGAAAGAATCAGCGGGGGCATTTTACGCTGAAATTTCCCAGACCCCCTAAAGCCGTCAAATTCAGTGAGGCAAGGCTCGATTCTGATAAGTCCGTTAATATCTGCTTTTATGGATGCGTCGTCAAATTGTATGAGGACAGCGCTAGGCTGTTTTCCCTGTTCCAACTGATCCGGCAGAAGAGCAGGCCATTCGAAGGTCTTCACCACTCCCATCGCTCCGTTTACCAAATCCTGGTTTACATTCAAATTTCTACGAAGCATTACTCGGGATTATGTACAAGCATAAAGTACTCGTGAAGCTCTTTCAAGTGATACCAAATACGGTATATTTATTTTAATTTTATATTATCATAGAACTTTTTGTCCGCTAGAGGGCGCAATACTAAATTTGGTGACAAGCTTTATAGCTCACTAGCAGCCGCCAGCGACTTCGTTCGCGTGGAATTAATTATGCTCCGCTCCTATTGGTCGCAGCGTGATGTTATATAGCCTAAAGCCTTCCTGGATTAATGGGCTATCCAACGCAAAAAGAATTTTTCAAATCGGACCAGTAGTTCCTGAGATTAGCGCGCACAAACAAACAAACAAACAAACTCTTCAGCTTTATATATTAGTATAGATAACCAACAGAATATCAAGGCCCTTCTAATGGTACTGCAGTGGTCTTATTCTGATAAGTAGTAAAGAAGCTATGAACGAAAAGATGTGAATTATATGCAATCAGCCCATGAATACAGCTAAAGTCACAAGCAAATGCTAGTAATATATATATATTCAAAATGTACAAGTAAAGCGCTTTCAAATGATACCAAACACGGCATATTTATCTTAACTTTATTTTTTACTCTGTATGTTTTGTCCGCTAGAGGGCGCCACATTAGATTTTGTGAAACTCCATATAGCCTATAACCAGCGGACAATTAAGACGCTTCTAATGATATGTCATTTGTCGAATTCGAATAAGTAGTTTAGAAGTTACGAGGGAACAGATGAACATACATACATACATACATACATACATACATAGCCTGTCAAAATCATAACCCTCCTTTTGCTTTGCCGTAGTCGGGTAAAAATATGCATGTGTGCGTCTGCTGCGTTCGCGCACATTTTTATCTGTTAGTTTGTTAGCCTAACTAAATCATATCTGTTTAATATTATATCAATGTACCTATACAACTAATTAATTACAATTAATTATTATTATTTTGAAATATGTCGTGGTGGCTTAGTGGTTAAAACACCAGCCTCTCAAGTATGAGTGCGCTAGTTCGATTCCAGGCCAGGCAAGTACCAATGTAACTTTCTAAAGTTATGTGTACTTTCTAAGTATATCTTGGACACCAATGACTGAAGGTGAAGGAAAACATCTTGAGGAAACCTGGACTTTATAAGTATGAAATCGCCAACCCGCATTGAGCAAGCGTGGTGATTACGCTCAATCCTTCTCCGTATGAGAGGAGACCTGTGCCCAGCAGTGGTACGATAAAAAGGTTGTTGATGATTTTGAAATAAAGATTATTATTATTAATAAGAACTAGCTGTTGCCCGCGACTCCGTCCGCGTGGACTTCAGTTTACAGCTCGCGGTGGTTCCCATTTCCGTGGGAATGCCAAGATAAATGCCTACATTACTGCAAGGTTTCCTCAAAATCCATTCAAACATCCTCACAAATTTTCGCGTTTATAATATTAGGAGGATTTAATTTTACCGGGTTTAAAGGTTAGCAAAGGAAAGAACCATCAAATATCATACTTTTAATTATTTTACGGCGAACTGAACGCACACGGTGTGCGGTCATTTGTTGCCCACAAATGCAGTGAATTGAGAGCTTGGGTATTTATTTTATTATTTATGTACACACAATAAAATACATAAAGATACGACAAAATTAAGATCCGAGTACAAAGGTGTTGCTTATTTCTTAAGAAATTTCTTCCAGCAGACCTGCTAAAGGAGAAGTAAAACAGAAATATAAGTAGGCAAAAGTGTGTGAACAAGGAGGAAATAAAATATGAATATGATAACTATTAAATAATATTAAAGTAATAAATATACCTAAACATATAAACCAAAAATAATTATATAAGCATACTTAAATAAATACATACTTATTAGTAAAATATATAAATAATAAACAAATTCTCACAATTAAATATAGAGGAAAGGTAATGCTCTTTTAATGGAGTGAGAGGAATGAAGCGCAAATAATAGTCTATATTAAAGAATGTCATTTGAGACTGAGCTGTATTGAGTTTCCTGTGGAATTGTCTCAATGTGCAGATAGTTTTTGTGGAGACTTCGACCACAGACGTATTGACAAGTTGTATTCTGATATTACAGCCGCCCTGCGTAATGTATCAGTTGTTAGTGGTATGGGCACTCATGCCAGGAGTGGAAGGAGGGGCTCATGCATAGCAGGCTGGAATGAACACGTCCGTGGGGCTCACCTAGAGGCCAGCACGAGGTTTCTGGAGTGGGTTATGTGCGGGAGGCCTAGAACTGGGTGTGTATATGATGATATGAATAAAAGCAGAAAGGAATTTAAATCAAGGCTTAAATGGTGTCAGGATCATGTAGATCAGGTGAAAATGGATGCCATTGCAGAGAAAGATAAATCCGGAGACTTCCGGAGTTTCGGGCAATCCACTAACAGCGTTACTCCGAAACCTGGCCGTCCGATGTGCGTCGATGGGGTGAGTGACTCTAAAGAAATTGCAGACATATTTGGAAGCCATTTCCGTGTTCGGTCTCCAGTAGATCAAGGAATTGGGGTGCCCACTGAGATGCCTAGTGGTCTTGTGGGGAATAAATTTAATGCTAAAGAAATTGCTACTTTTATAAAGACGATGACTAAGGGTATATCCCCCGGCTATGATGTGCTCAGCATTGAGCACCTGCAACATGCAGGCCCGCATATATCGAGAGTGCTAGCAATGTTCTATTCTCTATGTATGAGCCATTGTTACCTTCCTTCGGATCTAATGTAAACTGTAGTAGTACCTGTGGTTAAGAACAAGACAGGGGATGCTGCTGACGTGAATAACGAGGTACAGACCAATTTCACTTGCAACAGTTATAGCAAAAGTGTTTGAAGGCGTGCTTAATAATCGCCTAGGTGAATATCTTCATTTCATGACAATCAGTTTGGGTTTCGGCCCAAACTGTCCACTGAAACTGCGATTTTGAGTCTTAAGCATGTCGTCAGGTATTATACTGATCACAAAACTCCAGTGTACGCGTGCTTCCTGGATCTTTCCAAAGCCTTCGACCTAGTGTCATATAACATACTGTGGGAGAAACTGGAGAGTATTGGGTTACCCCCGGAACTCTTGAATATATTAAAATATTGGTACAGACACCAGACCAATAGCGTCAGATGGGCGGGTGTAATGTCAGAGCCCTATAAATTGGAGTGTGGGGTGAGACAGGGGGGGTTGACCTCTCCAGTGCTCTTCAACCTCTATATGAACGCCCTGATCGTTAGGCTGAGCAGTCAACATGTTGGTTGCCATGTAGACGGAGTATGCGTTAATAATCTGAGCTATGCTGATGACATGGTGCTGCTGAGTGCATCGGTCTGCGGTCTTAGGAAACTGTTAGGGACCTGTGAAGAGTATGCCTCAATCCATGGGTTGAAATATAATGCAGGTAAAAGTAAATTCATGGTGTTTGGTGCTAGTTTGCTGAAGAGTGTGCCTCCTGTATTTATAGATAAAGCACCGCTTGAGAAGGTGATGCAAGTTAAATACTTAGGTCACATTCTTACAGCTGACCTGAAAGACGATCTGGACACTGAGCGGGAGCGGAGGGCGTTGTCAGTTAGGGGTAATATGATAGCGCGTAGGTTTGTGCGCTGTTCGAGGGAGGTAAAGATAACGCTCTTTAGAGCTTACTGTACGTCCCTCTACACGTGCAGCCTGTGGGCTGATTATACCCGTGCGGCATATAGCGCCCTCCGCGTCAATAATGTAATGATAATGAAATAGTTCAATAATGCGTTTAGGGCGGTGCTGAGGCTGCCCCGCCACTGCAGCGCCTCGGGCATGTTCGCAGAGGCTCGTACCGACTGCTTTCACGCCACAATGCGTAAGCGGTGCGCGTCTCTGGTGCACAGAGTGCGGGGCAGCGACAACACCGTCCTTTCGATGATTGCCAACCGACTGGATTGTCTGTACATCCAGCAATGCTGCGGCAGACATATTACTGCCGTGTGAGGTTCTTGTTTGTTTTTGTCAGGTATATTAGTTTAGTCCTTTAGTCGTGCGCGCAACCCTGTCCGCTATGAGTACAAAGCAGAGGCGGTACCACTGCAGCGAGTAACGCAAGTGCGAGACCTAGGGATATATCTCACTCCAGATCTTGCGTTTCGCGAGCATATCACTAAGATATGTAAGAAAGCGTACAGAAACCTGGGCTTTGTTCTTAGGCAGTCACAAGGGTTCACTAATATTACGACTATTAGGGTATTATACGACGGTCTAGTCAGGAGTCACTTGGAGTACGGTGCTGTCATATGGTCTCCACATGAAGCCAAGTACTCTGTCATGCTGGAGCGTGTACAGAACAAGTTCACGCGTCACTTGTACTTTAGACTGTACGGGGTTTATCCATTGTACCCGTTGATGTACCCCACCCTATTTGTACTGGGCATGGTCGGGTACAATGAATTGAGAGTGCGACGACAATTCACTCTTGTCGTCAATTTAATAAAGTTACTCCGGGGCAAGGAGCATAATCCGGGAGTGCTTCAGTGCTTGCGGTTTAATGTTCCAGATCGCTACGTGTGGAGGCGGCGGCGCCCGCCACTGTTGGCTGTGCCAACTGCCAGAACCAACCTGCTGGCCAAAGCACCTCTCACGCGAGCAATTCGTACTATTAACGAAATTCAGAATAGGTTGGACATTTTTTCGTGTTACTTTAGTGAATTAGCAAAGGTAGGTTTATACATAATATGTTATGAAAGCAACAATTAGTGTGTTTATTGTATTGTTATAATTATAAGAATGTATTGTTTTAGTTGTAATTTTGTGTTAAGTTAAGTTATTGTGTAGTTTTTTATAATTTGTGAGCCTTAACTATCGCATTAGGTTTCTAAATCTGTAATGATAGTTTAAGTTTTTAAGATAAATAAATAAATAAGTTTGTGTTTTGTTTATAAATTTCGTTTGTTGTTAACTATGGATATTTTCCGAAATAAATGATTTGATTTGATTTAATCGACGTTTAAATTTAGAAATAGTATTTAAATCACGAATGTCAGGCGGGAGTGAGTTCCACAATCTTACAGCATGTACAGAGAGAAGGAATAGGAATAGTAAATCGTTTTATGAGGTTGAGATTTAGGATGGATCTTAGGTGTGACCTGCGTGCGTACCTTTCTTACGCGCGCTCTTTCTGGCGCAGATAGGAAGGGTAAGACGGGTTGTGTTGTGTAAGATGTTGAAAAGGAGACATAAAATCCTAGTATTGGTGCGAAGGCGGATTGGGAGCCACTCGAGTTCCTTGCGAAGGTGAGAAACATGGTCATATTTACGAAGACCGAAAACAAAGCGAATGCACAGGTTTTGCAAGAGCTCAAGCTTGTTTAACATAAAGCATTAGGCATAACATTAAGCATAATCTATAATCGGCTGAATAAGTGTCTGTGCTAAATAAATTTTAGTCTTCAAGGGCAGAGGACCCTGAAGGCATTTCAGCGAAAGAAAGGCGAAATGCATCTTTCGGCTGACCTCACTGACCTGACTCACCTATCACTTTAATAGTTATCATATTCATATTTTATTTCCTCCTTGTTCTTACACACTATTGTCTACATTTCTGTTTTACTTCTCCTTCCGCAGGTTTGCTGGAAGAAATTTCTTAAGAAATAAGCAGCACCTTTGTACTCAGATCTTAATTTTGTCGTATCTTTATGTATTTTATTGTAAGTACATAAATAATAAAATAAATATATTTTTCCCCAACAGTGGCGTGACCGCTGTTGACTCAACGATCAATTTGGTTTAATGAGACTTTTACTCGTTAACTAATGGATACTACTACGTAATTCATTTTCAATTCGAATTAGATGAGGTACTTGTAGCGCAGTCGCTACAATACAACAATAACACAAAGGATTGCCCAACTATTGACGTCCCAACGATTGACGACCTTCCGCGAAAGGGTGCATATAAATCATACCAGTGTCAAACAAGGATCTTGGAAAACAAAGGTGTATGTAAGACAAAGAGCGTGGGTCCTGACCGCCTCAGCGAGGGTGTCGCACATTGTCGCACATCTGTTCCATTGTTCGTTGGAGAAAGTTCCGCGGACGACGCGATTCTGTTAACCCATTGTGCGCCGCCGGAGAAAGCGCGCTGACCATATCGAACCGCCTTGCACGTGGACCGAAGGCGCGGGCCCGGTCCACCGGCCAATCAGACGGCACGTTCTCCCACGATCAACAAATCAGCATCAAGAACGCCCGATCAGTCAGCCCCACTCCGGTTTAGAGATAGCTGTATTATTGTCTAGTATTTAAGCTTGTGCATAGCTCGTAAGACATCTCTCACATTATCACGTTATCATATATCATATTATCACACATTATTATCAGACATTTTACATTGTAACATAGTCGCGTCTCTCCTCTTGTAATTAGGTAACTTATAGCATACATTGTACTCTAGACTTATGTGCAATATACAACGTTATACCTATTCGCGTTTTAATTACACAACACGCCCTACGCGCTAAAGTGGTGACCCCGACGATTAAAACCGACGTGAGACTAACCGGCGCGAGTCTAGCCGTCGTAATACGAACCGACGCGATTACAAGACCGACGTGATTACAAGACCGACGTGACTTCAAGACCGACGTGACGATATTCGTGATTAGCACATTCTAGTGGCTTCCCACAAGCGGGTTTCCCCACTAGGATTTCAAGAGGCTATATTCGCGGTATTGTAGCGTTACAACAGCAGCGTTTCTTCAGGATGGCGACCAGCAACGCACCACAGGTAGAAGGGCGAGTCGACACGCTCACACTAAAAGCACGGCTGTCTGACTTTTGGCCAGCGTATCCCAGGCTATGGTTCACGCACTTCGAAGCGGTAATGGCGCCACAGAAGTCAGGTGATGACGCGCGCTATCAAGCAGCTATCGCACGACTAGGCCTGGACGCACTTCAACAAGTAAGTGATATTATCGCTAAACCGCCCACTGAAAACAAGTATGAAACCCTGAAGGCCAGACTCATCAGCGTCTACGAGGAGTCCGAGAGCCGGAAGCTGCAAAAGCTGATGGATGAGATGGAACTCGGAGATCAGAAACCCTCACAGCTGTTACGTAAAATGCGGGAACTAGCCGGACAGAAGATACCCGACAGCACACTGCGCATCATGTGGACCAAGTTACTTCCACCTTCAGTACGCGCTGTTCTCACCGTGAGCGACATAACTGATTTACAAAAGTTGTCGCAAATGGCAGACACTGTCATGGACACTATCGCGCTACCTAACCAGGTCGCGCAGATTACACGCACGAGCGGTATGACTGCCCTACACGAACAAATAAGGCAGTTATCTCTGGAGCTAGCTGAACTCAAGAACAAGCAGGAACACAGACCATACGACAGACGGCGTTCAAGACCGCGCTCAGCAAGTCGGGATAATAGCAATCGCAAGTATTCAGAACAATCACTTAATTGTTATTATCATCGCAAGTTCGGTAAAGAAGCGCGAAAATGTACGCGTCCGTGCAATTTCGACAGCAACAGTGCCCAGTCGGAAAACTAACCCCTGCGTCGGTTGAGGCGGCAACTGACGCGAACAACACTTCTCACCGCCTATTCATAACTGATAAGAATTCGCGTCTGTCATTTCTTATTGATACCGGCGCAAACGTTTCCGTGATACCGAGAACCAAAGGCGGGAAAGCAAAACAAACCGATTTCTGTTTGTACGCGGCAAACAACACGATTATCCCAACGTACGGAGAGAAAACTTTACAACTGGATCTCAACCTACGACGGCCGTACACCTGGAAATTCATCGTCGCTGCAGTCAGCAAACCAATCATCGGTGCAGACTTCCTGAAACGTCATCAACTTCTTGTCGACATAGCCGGCCGACGTCTCGTCGACAAAGTTACCAATATGACCGTCAGAGCATCAGTCATTCAGTCCGCCGAACCCACAGTTCGAAGTATCGACATGGAACAGCCGTATCACCAGCTCCTCAGTAAGTTTCCTGACATCCTGCGACCGTCATGCACGAAGGATACTCCCAAACACAGGGTAGAACACCACATCGAAACTACTGGTCCACCAGTGTACAGAAGTGCAGACCTCTTCCTCCACATCGCTACCTGCCCGTGAAGAAAGAATTCGAGCTCATGATGCAGCAAGGAATTTGCCGACCAAGCAAAAGCCCTTGGGCCAGTCCGCTACATGTCGTACCTAAGAAAAACGGCGACTTACGAATCTGTGGTGACTACAGGAGACTCAATGACGTCACTAAACCCGATCGCTACCCAGTCCCACGCCTCAAGGATTTTACATACCTGCTTCACGGCAAGAAAATCTTCTCCACTCTCGATTTAAACCGAGCCTATTCTCAATTGCCGATCTTCGAACCCGATATCGAGAAGACAGCGATCACAACACCATTCGGTTTATTCGAATTTCCACGAATGTGCCCAGGTCTCAAGAATGCTGGACAGACATTCCAACGATTCATACACGAAGTACTGAACGGGATAGACTACGCGTTCCTATTCATCGATGATGTCATCTCGTCCCATCTCGTTCGCCCGACGACAAGATCGCTTTGTTTTGCGATGCGTCGGCTACCTGCGCCGGCGCATCCCTCCAACAATTGCGTAACAATAAACAATGGGTGCCACTCGGATATTTTTCGAAAAAATTCTCCGACAGACAAAAGAGATATAGCACAAATGAAAGGGAACTACTTTCGATTTTCATGGCCGTAAATCACTTTCGAAAAATCTTTGAAGGCAGAGAGCTCATCATTTATACTGACCACAAACCGCTGATTTACGCAATTCGCAAGCCCCCGTCTGATAACGACACACCACGCCGAATCCGCCAATTGCTCTTCATTAGCGAGTTTACTACTGATATCCGACACGTGAGCGGGGCACAAAATATTGTCGCAGATGCACTATCGCGCGTCGAGACAATCGACACGCCATCACCTATCAACTACGACGAGTTATCTCAAGCTCAAGAAAACGACAGTTGTTTACCTGCATTATCTCAACAGACCAACATACAACTCAAGAAAATCATCTTACCTGGTACCAACAAGCCAATATTCTGCGAAACATCAACGTCACATGTTCGTCCATATCTAACAGCTGACTTTCGTCGCATAGCTTTCAACGCCGTGCACAGTCCAAGTCATCCCGGAGTACGAGCTACACGGAAGCTGATGCAAGAACGATTCTTTTGGCCCTCAATGAACACCGACATCGGGTTGTGGACCAAAGCATGCAATTCGTGTCAGCTCTCCAAAATGCAGCGACACAATCATAGCGACATCGCAACATTCCCACCGAGCGAACGATTTCAACACATTCACATCGATATCGTTGGTCCGCTACCTACATCAGCATGTGGACACAAATACCTACTCACAATGATCGACCGGTGCACTCGATGGCCTGAAGCTGTACCACTTCAAGAGACAACCGCTGAAACCGTCGCAAGAAAGCTATACGAAGTCTGGATATCCCGTTTCGGTTGTCCAATAAGAATCACAACTGATCAAGGACGACAGTTTGAAAGTCGACTATTCAAAGACCTAGCTCAACTACTCGGCGCAGACAGAACCCGTACTACTGCCTACCACCCGCAGAGTAATGGAATCGTCGAGCGTTGGCACAGATCGTTGAAAGCCGCACTCATGGCTAGACTAGAAAACAGCAACAAATGGATCTACGAGTTGCCTACTGTTCTAATGGGTCTAAGAGCCGCTATCCGCTCCGACTCTGACACAAGCGCAGCGCAACTCACCTACGGTCAAGCTATACGCCTACCAGGTGACTTCATATCACCAACTCCAGCCACACCGACGATGGATCACGACTATGTCAATCACCTGCGTGACATCATCACGAAGCTCACACCCACATACAAGTCGCATGCAAACAAGCGATGTATGTTCGTGCACAACGATCTACAAACATGTAGCCACGTGTTTGTACGCGACGACACCGTCCGCAAACCTCTGCAGCATCCATACCAAGGTCCATACCAGATCATCGAACGCAAGGAAAAGTACTTCACAATACAACTACCCGGACGATCAAGCAACATATCGATCGATCGCCTCAAACCTGCGTACACTATCAACACGGAAGATGATCCCAAGCAAACAAACAGCGAGACCAGTCAAGCACCTGCAGTTACTACAGACGAGCAAGCCACAGCCAAGACTCCAGCATCTGCAGCGACCGCAGACGAGCAATCCAGCCTACTCCCAGCCCTGCATACGAGAGAACAACGTACTAGGTCAGGCAGGATTGTTAAGACGCCTGCACGCCACGTATGCTTCGCCGTGAGGGGGAGAGTACTGTAGCGCAGTCGCTACAATACAACAATAACACAAAGGATTGCCCAACTATTGACGTCCCAACGATTGACGACCTTCCGCGAAAGGGTGCATATAAATCATACCAGTGTCAAACAAGGATCTTGGAAAACAAAGGTGTATGTAAGACAAAGAGCGTGGGTCCTGACCGCCTCAGCGAGGGTGTCGCACATCTGTTCCATTGTTCGTTGGAGAAAGTTCCGCGGACGTCGCGATTCTGTTAACCCATTGTGCGCCGCCGGAGAAAGCGCGCTGACCATATCGAACCGCCTTGCACGTGGACCGAAGGCGCGGGCCCGGTCCACCGGCCAATCAGACGGCACGTTCTCTTCGTTCAAGACATCTCATTATCATATATCATATTATCACACATTATTATCAGACATTTTACATTGTAACATAGTCGCGTCTCTCCTCTTGTAATTAGGTAACTTATAGCATACATTGTACTCTAGACTTACGTGCAATATACAACGTTCTACCTACTCGCGTTTTAATTACACAACACGCCCTACGCGCCAAATACTTTTCTTGTTAATCATTAACGTATTAGTTAGAAAGTACGAGTTTTATAATGTATGCATCCAACCTTAAACACATCTATAAAGGTTTTTGATACGAACTCATTACGTCTTATGTAATAGGAAGTGTTGAGAACGATGTTAAATAGTAAAACCATATTTAGAATCGAATTCATTTATTTATCACATTCGCTGAACAAAAATTGGATACAATTTTGTAGTGACGTTACAACTAGTGACTACCAAATTGTGACGTCACCGCACATCAACTCCTTGAAGACTGTTGAACGGTTTTAATTATAGCAATTGCCGAAATTAAAACCTACTCTAATCTCATCTCAGCGACAATCAATGTCAAAATCTTGTCAAAATTGTACAAAAATTGAGAGGCGTGTGAGACTGAGTGCTGCCGAGATGAATGCCGAGATGGTGCTGCTGAGCACACGTTGTTACAGGTTACGGGAGTTGAGGCCGCGCCGCCTGCTTCACATATATTATCTACTGAAGACAACAGTAGCAGCAGTCCGTGTGTACCGAGACGAGCAGCTCGGCGGGACCACATCAACTAATGACTAGATTGCACCTATAACACGTGTGCAGTGAGTTAGTCCTCGCCTGTCTTACTTAGTAAACGATGGAATCGTTGATCCACAAATCTATACTAATATATGAAGCTGAAGAGTTTGTTTGTTTGAACCCGCTAATCTCAGGAACTGCTGGTCCGATTTGAAAAATTATTTTTGCGTTAGATAGTCCATTAATCCAGGAAGGCTTTATAATGGTAGGCTGTAGGCTATATAACATCACGCTGCGATCAATAGGAGCGAAACATATAAAAAATGTATATCGATTAATTATAATTGGAATCTCTTCGAACACTATGAGATCAGTAGACAATCGAAAACTAATGCACTGTACACGTGACTGTACACGTGACTGTACTACATACTACATTACGTTCTATATTGTTAGAGCGTGATTTTAACAATACATATATATTTTACATTTTTTAACATTATTTATAATTATAAAATGCAATGAACATAACATTACATAATTAAACTCTATAAAGTCGTTTACAAAAGTATTATTTACAAAGACGATTACAATCTTGATGAGGTACATTACGGTACATAGAGGAATATCATCGTCGCGATGCTAGAGCTACCACAAGGAACAGTATAATGTACCTACGTACAAGTTTATTAACTAGATATCTCTAGAGCTAGACTTAGGTTTCAGTTCGATGCCGACACAGCACTTGAGAGTCTATATTATATTCAAATATTTAGAATAAAGCATAATATATTCATGGGAATCTTGTTTTTTTTCTTTCTGGTAGTATAATAATCAACAGTATGCAATATTCTTTTCATCGAGGAAAAGTGTTGCATTGTTAGTTTTATCACTCATCGGCCGGAAAGTCAGTTGAATTGATGTCGTAGTGAAGGTACGTGTCGTCGATCACTCCATTAAGTATTGCTGCGTATGATGTAGTATCTGATACCACAATAATGTCGGTGAACACTGCGCACTGTCACAACACGCGTGCGGTTGCATCATGCGGGGCGGCGTGTGGTGTCCCCGTCCCGCGACCACGTCGGTCAGTTGGCGAGGGCGCCGGCCAGGGTGGCGCGGTGTGTCGTGTAGTCCACGACACGCTGCAGCACCCCGCGCGGCCGTGTCAGCATGGCGGCGGCCTGCTCGAACTTGTGCTGGTTACGTCTGCGGACACACACGTGCGTTACTGAGTACCGAGTCGCATCTCGCTCGAGGCTCCTTCCTATCTGTCCTCCACGATGCCCCGAGGAAACACTGGTTGCCAGACGTTTGGACTTCAGAATACCCCATCCTCGTAACAACTGTTGAAGAGCTTTCAACTTCAACCGGGACCGACGTAGTAACATGCCTTCCCAGGTACGGCTCTGTATGTAATGAATAAACGTAGACTTTCAAGTCTGAAATCACCAACCCGCATTAAACAAGCGTGGCGATTACACTCAATCCTTCTCTGTATGAGAGGAGACCTGTGCTCAGCAGTGGGACGATAAAAACGTTGATGATTTGCTGCCTTTAAATTACAATCACCTACAGGGCTACCTAGCAATCAACGAAAATATGAGAGTATTTAAACAAGTACTTCTCAGGTATAACTAACTTACCAGATCAAATTACAATACTCAACACTAACATTACCACACTAAACAAAACCAAAAATACAGCTAACCTCTCACAGCTAGCACCAACGACAACGACAGATAAAATTAGTAAAATAATTGATGAACTGAAAGCAAATCCCAGCACAAGTAGGTATAGTCTAACTCAATATGTACATGTTTTAGTCAAGGTCACTTCGCTGACATATTAAAATACGCCGGTCCGATTTGAAAAATTATTTTTGCGTAGGATAGCCCATTAATCCACGAAGGCTTTAGGCTATATAACATCACGCTGCGATCAATAGGAGCGGAGCATAACTAAACCACGCGAACGAAGTCGCTGGCGGCCGCTAGTCATTTATAAAGACATTTAGAGAGACGAGACGAGTTTAGTGTCAGAGTATAAAGTATCAAGAGTACATACCGGATGTAGGCGTGCGTGTCGACGACGAGGTTGTCGAGCTTGTCGGTATTGATCTCGTCCATGGCACACTCCTCCATGAGCGGCGGGTTGAAGCGGTAGTAGTGGCCGGCCGGCAGCAGGTCGTTCATTACCAGGTGCACACCTGGCACATTATATTTATGATTTTAACTTTTTGAACATTCAGTTACGGTATAATGGTATATGTGTAGCCAGTCAATATCATGAATTTAATATATCTGCGTAAATAAAGAATTAATTTAAGACATTTTGCAGGAGTTGTAAATATATTTAAGAAACAGATCAGGACCTAATATTGAGCCCTGAAGAACGCCTGAACTCCAATCAGTGATGTCACTAATAACATCATTTATTTGAACGCATTGAGATCAATCTCTTATACAGATAATCCTGAAAACCTTTTAAGGTACCTATGTCCGCGAATGCATAGCTTCTAGCGTAGATAAGAGATGCGGAACGGAGACAGTGTCGAAGGCCTTAGAAAGATTTAAGAAGAAAGCTAATTATTACATTTTGTTTATCTTATTTAATACTGCATGGCTCATCAAAGCAGCAACAGCATTTTCAGTCGACGGGTACGTCTTGTAAAGACAGTGCAGTTTGCAGCGAGTCGGCACCCACCTTCAGTGTCGGTGGCGGAGTCAAGGATCTTGTTGAATTTGTCCTTCCAGCTGGTGGCCTGCGGCTCGGCCGGCTGTAGCGCACGCGACATGTGGCGGTAGTCGGTGTGAGCGGCGAGCGCTCGTCCCGTCCCGACCGACACCACAGTACCGCGCTGGACCTCGCGAGCCCCGAACAACAGTCGCGCCTCGTGCAGCCCCACTCCGCACGGGTTGTTCACCATGATGCCGCCGTCCTGCGGGTGTTAAACTAACCTTAGTAATGAGTTTGACTCTAAAACACAAAGCAGATTTTTTAGCACTCGGTTGACTGGTCTACTCGGTGTACCCATCGATGTCATTTTCAGGGCTCCTGATTTTGAGAACACTAAAGCCGATAATGAGATCAACATAAGATTTTAAATGTCTCTTCGTAATTTTCTTAGTTTATTTTTTATATTCCAAGAAATTCACTTTTTGTTTACCAGAGCGTGTCCAAGTCGTCGTTATAAGAGCCACAACGTATCTTTTTCTTTCTGAACATTTTAAGTGTCACCTGGTGCAGCAGCCCGTCGAGCCGGAACTCGTCGAAGTATGTCGGCGCGGCGGCCGAGGCTCGCACCGCGTGCCACAGTTTGGCGCGCGACGTGCCCGGGAACACTGAGCGCGTCCGCCACCCTACTGAATAGCTGCGGAACAGGAACGGAGTCAGGCGAGCGCCCGAGTTCACCACGCACGACACCACCGCCATCTGTGGACCAGAGACACCTCTATGGAAATACTGGGCACCTGGTATCTTTCTTATGCCTTAATAAATTTTCAGCTTGACCTTCGTACAAAGAAATAAATAAAAATATCTGTCGGGAACCCCCGACAGGAACATTTTTGTTTATTTCTTTGTAAAAACAACAACATTTTGGGCATACTCCTAACAAATGTACCAGGCGTGCAAAGATCGCAGCGAGTCTAACCTTGGGCGCGTTGTTTCTGTTACACTGCGTGAGCGTGCAGTCCCGCAGGTTGTCCTGCAACATCTTCTCCCACGCGGCCGTGTCGTAGTACGAATGGGTCCACATGAGGCGCGCGCCGCCGCCTGTACACACGTCGCAATCTCAACAGTTTTATAGGATGCTAGTAGTCTATGTACTTCATTTTTAAGAACGGCATGATATTTTTTTTTTTTGTGAAATTTGAAAAGCTTATGAAAATAATTTTGAAGGGATGAATGTTTGCGGGCGACAAGGGGACAGAGAGGCTGGGCCCAACAGTGGGGCATTATCCATTAGTTACCTAGCAGCGAAGTGTTTCCGAACATCTCGCGCGAGAGCGTGTAGTACATGTGGCGTGCCGTGTCCAGCGTGCCCACGCCGGAGCCGATGGCGGCGGCGATGATGGCGCCCGTACTGACACCCACTATGTAGTCGAACAGCTCGGTGACGCGCCGCCCCGTCAGCCGCTCCAGGTGCCGCAGCACCTCGATGGCGATGATGCCGCGGATGCCGCCGCCGTCGATGGACAGCACGTTGGCGCCGGGCCCGCGCGGCGGCCCGCACCACCCCACCAGCGCCAGCGCCTCCCTCACAACGCCGTCCGTCTGTCTCGCCAGCGGCGAGCCCTCGTCCAGCGAGCTCTGCACCCGCAGCAGGGCGCGCACCGCTCCCTCCTGCCACCAGACAACACTGTGTCACACGTCTGCGGACACCTCCTTTTTTATGTCGCCGTGGAAGCGGGTAGTTTTATCGAACAACAAAATTTTACAAACTGTCGTGCCATCGACGCCACGAAAACCATGCTCGACATGTTCCCCTCCAAATATGATATAATGCATTTATAATGACTACGGAAACAGCTAGGTGGCTTTAGTTTGTCAAATGACGGTGTTGCATTTGAGTGACGCCCGCCCATCTCAAGCTTTGGGAATAATAACTACCAACATCATAAATCAGAGAAGCTCCTAAAAGTCACTCTCTAAAACCAGCCAAGAGCAAGTCCAGGCCGTATTCGGTGTAAGGTTTCGTAATTTCCCGTCCGTCACAATAAGTTTCCCCACTTAAGAAAAACATAAGAGTTCAGAAATATTACTTATTACACTAATATTATAACGAATATTAACTATTTGTAGCATTGAGTTAACATCTATAGGACTTATTAAAAACGGGCCCACAAAGGACGGTGCTAACTAAAGGAAGAGTGTTAGATTCCCACTACTCTATAGGCCATATCTGCCCCGACCTCATCAACTCCGGAAAAATCTTAACAGCTCGAAGTAGCTTAAAGTACAGCGCTATCTCTCGGGAATTAGGATTACTAGTTTATATATACTAGAAAGAAATGTATAGATTGTGATGAATATGTAAACATGCGATGACGAACCTTGATGGCGTAGTCCCTGGCCTCGGGGTAGGAGTGCAGGTGCTCCACCAGGCTCTCGGTGCGCGTCAGCACGCTCTCCGGGCTCTCGGCCGACAGCAGCGCGCTGATCACGTACGCCGTGCGCGAGTGTATCGATGACTACACATACAATGCATTTTCATTTCATAAATAAATTAAGTTCCGACACTTTTGAATTGTCAAATTGCCGATCAGTCAGAGAACGATTCGTCTTTCTCTGACTGATCGGCAATTTAACATTCGACCCATTCTAAAGCGCAACAAGTTCCTACCTAAGGAGAAAAACCAGGGCTGTGGAGTCAAATTTCAGGTAGGGCAGCATTTTACCCGTATTCAGCAAGACATGGTTGGCGTAGTGGCTGAACGATTATCTGCTGCGTTGCGTGTCGCGAGTTTATTTATTTACACTTTCGCACAAATAAATTTACAGAGGTGGACTAAATGTCTTAGGCATTCTTTACCAGTCAACCACGGGTAGTGAAGAGATTAGATGGCAGGTACTTTAGTTGAAAACAGTGCTAAGACAAATCTAACGATGTCTCAAATGTGAAAATCCGTTAGCCGGTTCTGGAGATATAAGATAATAAAGAATATTACATACATTCATATGTACAAGATACGCGCTTTGTGCATGCTTCCGAATGTAATTCTGTTTATAATTTTGCAAAAAATTGAAACTGACTGACTTTCATGCTAAAATTTCTAAGTGTACAGTCAAGACCAAAAGTCGAGTTGCAATCTCACAAAACTATGGCCAAGCAATACTAGTTGTAGTTACGACCTTCTTCTATAATAAAGTTTGATACACGCTCATACACTTGCTGCCCGCTTATGATTGTTAGGTACTACTTACTAATTTCAACGTCTACAGTAAGTGATTCAATGGCCTAACGGTTTTCGCCTTGATAGGCGTTCAAGGTGGTTCGAGTTCGAATCTAACAACTTACAAAAATATTTTTTAAATGTTTATTGGTGAGTTATGAATGCTTACAACAAAAATATCTAAAAATACCGATCTGCAACTTAAAGATGATACTTTATTTTAAGATTTTTTCTATATTAGAGTCATTATAAAAAGATGACGGTAGACTTAAAAGAATCTGAATCACTACTTCACAAAAAATATTCCGCTACCTAGAATAACTATTATTAGCTACAATAACTCAAATAATATTACTTAGCTGTTGTTGGTTGGTGAACATATAGTTACCAGTTTGTGTTATTAGTTTTACTTTTTAATCAATATGCAGGCATATGCAGCAATATATCTCAAATATCATATGAAACCGGCTTTTGTGTAGGTAAGTTGTTTTTATTATTATTTATGTAAGGTGCAAACCAATCGCTTGTAGCAAGTGCGTAATAAAATTGTTATTGTTTTAGAGAAATACTGTAAGCCGTTGGAGGTCAAGGTCAAGAGGTTGGAGGACGAAGGTAGCTGTCGAGACAAGTGAAACGAAACGACAATATTTACCGTTGAATAAACTTTTAAATCGTGCAAAGAAGATAGGTTGCATTTGTGGTTTAAAAATAAATTGGCGAGGCTGGTGGAGTCTTATCGAGCTAAACAAAAAAAAAACTATTTATAACAAAAACAGTGCAGAAGTGTCCTACAGAGTGTTTTAAATATATACCAATAAATATCTTAATAACGGACTCTAAACCATCTCTAAAGTAATTTAGCTAAGTGACAGCAATATGTTCCGTTGGCTTAATGGCTAACAGATGTCGCCTTTTGCAATTTCAATACAAATTACTTTTGGTAAATTATAAAAACAATAATTTCGGAATTCGATAAGAAATAAGTTCGTTTACTTTTGAACTAAGAAAGCGCTTGAAGATTATAATCTCATGCCTTCAAACTCCGAAAAAAGGTATTGCAGGATGGCAGCACTAGTACTATGCTATACACGCAAAAAAATTATAAATGTAATAAGAACTATTATGTGTTCTAAGTATAGATTATTTTATGATTGCAATAATATTCAGGTTAAGCTTCAATCCTCTTTTCTTTAAGAAAATGAATAATTAAGCTATAACCTCTTTAATCATAATATACGTATAATATTATAATTTTCATATCTAACAACCAAAAATGTTTTTGTATTTTTTACCATAACAATATCATAAGTTTGTCAAGGATTACTTTTATATAAAATATTACAATTCTGCCGTTTCAACGTTTGTTTCATTTGTTAGTATAAGTATATCTATACCGAATAATATATAACTTTATAATATATTGCATTATAATATGCTTATTGTTTTATTTTTATATATTTTTTTATTATATTACCCCTATAGTAAACTAAAACATATAATAAAACCCTTTTTTGGGATAAATATTCAATAAATTTTCCTATTTGTTTAAATATTATTTGCAAACATTTTTTTTTTTTTTTACAAATCAATTATCATAATTTTAAATTATATGAAACAACAAAAAGAGTTGCCTATAATAAGGATCGAACCCACAATCGCTCGCTTTTGATAGCACCATTGTTAAGTCAAGTGCGGCCGCTAACTCAACTTCAAATGAAGTAACGAAATTTTGCATTACTTTAAAGAAAGACGAAGACTGCGATAAAAAAATAATGCGGTAGTGTGCGTGGCCGGTTTAGCGCAGGCGACAGTAGTCTTTAAGGTGGAAATGGACTTCTACAGCTGATTGTACATTAATTACGTAGGTACGGACGACAGCAGGTCAAGCTACCCCAAACGGTCAGATATTTCCAATCAACATAGAGCCTTAATGCTGTAGAGATAAAGTTGAAAATCTAATAAGGAAATCTGACAGATTGTAGTAGCTTGATGTAATGTCGTCTGTAGATAGGTTTGGTACTGTTTGAATGTATGTTTCTGGATTTATCACTGTTATTTTTTTTTTAAATGCCTTATCATTGAATTTTCATCTTGTTTTAGTCTTTTCAGTTGATAGTAGTTAACCATGCAAGTGTTTTTTTTGTTTATCTAATTATTATTTTATT
>JADWQK010001533.1:0-10966 GCA_017933935.1 Sesamia nonagrioides
TAGATGTGGACGAATACAACAACAGGTTTGTGGAAACTCTCCAAACGGAAGGGTCTAAGTTTTACAAAACCCTCCGTTCAAAAAGACAGAAGAAGATCTCCGGTCCCACCCGCCGGCTAATGGAAGAAAGACGGGAGGTGATCTTAAAATCCCCTGATGACGCTTCGCGTATCATATGCCTTAACAGACAAATCTCAAAGTCTCTGACTCGCGATATACGCCAATTTCATACAAATTGTATTAAAGAGGCTATCGAGCGGAACAGAGGCTCCAAAGTGTTCGCACGAGAATTGTCTGTTGGACAGAGTCTACTTGCGAAGCTGAAGACTGGGGATGGTAGGATCGTCACTTCCAAGCCCGAGCTTTTGGGTGAGATTGAGAAATTCTACGGAGAGTTATACACATCAACACACGCACCTGTTGTAAGCCTGGCTAATGATCCTAGAGCCAGACTAACCCGACACTACACCGACGATATCCCGGACGTCAGCCTGTACGAGATTGGTATGGCCCTGAAACAGCTCAAGAACGATAAGGCGGCTGGAGATGATGGAATTACGGCTGAGCTTCTGAAAGCGGGTGGCAAACCGGTTCTTAAAGCGCTTCAGAAGCTATTTAATTCCGTCATTCTTAAAGGCAAAACGCCTAAGGCGTGGCACAGGAGCGTGGTGGTTTTGTTTTTCAAAAAAGGTGACAATACCCCCCTGAAAAACTACAGACCGATATCCCTTCTGAGCCATGTCTACAAGCTGTTTTCTAGGGTCATCATGAATCGTCTCGCTCGCAGGTTCGACGACTTCCAGCCTCCCGAACAAGCAGGCTTCCGAAAAGGCTTTAGCACCATAGACCACATTCATACGCTGCGGCAAGTTATACAGAAGTCCGAGGAGTATAACAAACCACTATGCTTGGCGTTTGTGGACTATGAGAAGGCCTTAGATTCGATTGAGACTTGGGCGGTGCTACAGTCTCTCCAGCGGTGCCAAATTGACCATCGATACATTGAGGTGATAAAGTGTTTGTACAAAAACGCCACCATGTCAGTCCGTCTCCAGGATCAGGACTCAAAACCGATCCAACTGCAGCGTGGAGTGAGACAAGGAGATGTCATATCTCCTAAATTGTTCACTGCTGCGTTGAAAGATGTCTTCAAGCTCCTGGACTGGAAAGGACTTGGCATCAAGATCAACGGCGAGTACATCACTAATCTCCGTTTCGCAGATGATATCGTGGTCATGGCTGAGACCCTGGAAGACTTGGGCAAAATGCTCAATGACCTCAGCAGAGCTTCCCAACAAGTGGGTCTAAAAATGAACATGGATAAGACGAAGATCATGTCGAACTATCATGTCGCACCCACTCCAATTGTAGTTGGTTGCTCTGCACTCGAAGTTGTTGACGAGTATGTATACCTTTTTTTTTTTTCGGGGTGGAAATCCTCATAGGATGTCCGCCGCCCTAGGGTGGGCGACGGGGTCTGTCAGACTTTTACTGACTAAAACCACCCCGGTGTCTCTTCTATCACGAGCGCGCGTAGGGCCGCGGGAGTCTAAATTCTTCCGCAGCCCCACACTCTCGTGCTGGCCCAGTCTGCCCAGGGCCTCGTCTCCGGCACGGGGTAGTGGGGTGTTAAGCTACCCCGTGCATCGCCTCAGAGGCACGCGCTGACACTCGCGCGCGCCTCCGCCTCGGGGTCCATCGAATAGGGGGCGGGGACTTCCCCATGTCCCTCGCCCCTGGACCCATTCATGGGGGGCGGAAGAGGGCGTTATCCGCCCTTCTTCGGCGCCCGGTGCGTCTTCTGCGGCCCGGGAAGGGAGTTGAGATCTCCCTCTCCCGTTCCGCAGCTTCCTTCTGCGACATCACGTCCTCGCAGAAGGACACCACCGCGTCCACGACTCTGCGCTGCCGGCCATCCTCCGCACTACTGCCGGCAGCGTCAGGTCGCCTCCTACTTCATTTGTGAGGACACGGCGCTGCTCCTCCCAAGCTACACACTCGGAGAGCGTGTGCTGCGCCGTGTCCTCCCCGCATTGGACGCAGTGGTGGCACCGAGCGTCCGGCTCCCTGCCAAGGCGACACAGGTACTTGCCGAAGCAGCCGTGCCCCGACAGCACCTGAGTCACCCTAAACGACAGGGAGCCGTGCCTTCTCCCGAGCCAGTCTGGCCGAATCGCCTCGACGGTAGCGAGGCCGGCGGTAGGGCGCATAAGCCTCTGCCGCCAGTCCGCCACCAGGACCTGACGGAGCTCCCCTCAGCGCAGCTCGATCTGCCGCTGCGCCGGACTGGAGCCCCGTGTCCGCTCTTCCTCGCGCCATCGGTACAATGACGCGAGTACTTTCGCCTCTAGGTCCCAGGGCGGGGATCCGGCCAGGACGCAAGCCGCCTCGTAGGAAATCGTGCGATACCCGCGGACGACCCTGACGGCCATCGCCCTCTGCGGCTTGCGCAGAATGGCGAGTGTTCCGGCCGTCAGGTCCATCGCCCACACAGGGGCCCCATACAGGGCCATGGACCGCACGATTCCCACGTATAACCGCCTACAGGCGGCGCTCGGGCCCCCCATGTTGGAAAGCAACGTTGACAGCGCGCCTGCTGCACCCATCAGCTTGGGCGCCAGCCGCCGGAAGTGGGGTCCGAATTCCCATCGGCTGTCGAGCACCAATCCCAGATACTTCATGGTGGACTCGACAGCTATCCGGGCACCACTGACCACGATATGTGATCCCGGCGCCGGCGCACGCCGGGGGCCATGGAATACCATGGCCTCCGACTTGTCAAGGGCTGTTGACACAGGAGCGGTCCCAAGACCGATCCCTGTGGAACACCGCACGACATTTGGTGCCGACCGGCACCGTCACGTCCCCGATAGATGACGCATATATCCTCCAGATAAGCCCCTACTATGCGGCGGAGGTAGGGAGGCAACCGATGGTATTTCAGGGCCTCCCTAATACAGCTCCAGGGTAGGGTGTTGAAGGCGTTGGAAATGTCTAAAGACACTGCCAACACCACCCCACCCCGGGATACCGTATCCTCCGCCAGGGCTCTCACGCGCATGAATGCGTCTATGGTGGAAAACCGAACTGGTTATCGTTCAGGTTCGGCCCGTCTCCGCACAAGTGGCCGACGAGGCGATCTGCGACTATACGCTCAAAAAGTTTGCCCGCCTCGTCGAGCAGCACTATGGGCCGATACGCGGACGGCGAGCCCGCGGGGCGCCCCTCCTTCCTGAGCAAGACCAGCTTCCCCTCCTTCCACACACTGGGAAACTGACCCTGGCCGAAGCATGCCGTGAAGAGCTCCCTCAGCTGGGGCTCTAGCTCCTTCAGAGCCAGGACGAGAGCTCGGCCAGGAACTCCGTCGGGTCCGGGCGCTTTATTCTTGGCCCGGAGCCGCGACACGGCCGCTCCCGTCTCTGCTTGCGTCACCTCAGGGACATCGGTGCCCTCCTCTTCTGGAGAGTCTGTGGCTGAGGGTGAGACCATCGCCGGGGGAACATGTCCCGCCCGCTCAGGGAAAAGGGTGGATACCACCGCCTCTAGCAGCTGGGGTTGCATACTTTGCACCAGTGGGGGCGCCCAGGGACGCAACTTGCCCCGTACCCAACGGTAGGGGCGCCCCCACGGGTCCCGATCTAGGGACCCCAGCATCTCTTCCCTGGCCCGCGACTTAGAGTCACCGATGGCCAGCCACAAAGTCTCCTGGGCCGCGCGGTACACCCCATACCGCGCGGCTTCCTCGACGGGATCCCGTCGACGTCGTCTCCGGTAGCGCGTGTACTGGCGGCGAGCCGCGACGCACTCGACGCGCAACCGCGCAAGGTGGTCGCTCCACCAGTACACGTTGCGCCTTGCGGACTGTTGGCGGACGCGGGGCATGGACGCGTCGCAGATCTGCGTCATCGCCCCGCGAAACCGCAGCGCCTCCGCTTCGACGTCGACGGGGCCGTCCGTCGCCGACTCCCAAATCCAGGACTGGACTATGGCAGCTTCCTCGAGTAGCTCCCTGTCGAGGCGCTTAAGCGCCCAGCGCGGGCCGTCGTTAATCGGGGCTCTTGGATGGCGGCCGCTCGCGGTCTGGGCGGAGACGTCGAACCGGATATACCGATGGTCTGACAGCGTCTCCACCTCCACGGCGACACGCCAATCATGGACACGGCTGGCGACAGAGGGGCTAGCGAAAGTAACGTCCACTATCGACCCGCCCCTCTACCGCACGCACGTGTATACAGAGCCCCGATTCAGGACGACCAGACGAGTATGTATACCTGGGACAAACAGTCCAACTAGGTAGGTCCAACTTCAAGAAACATGTGTCGCGGCGAATCCAGCTCGGTTGGGCAGCGTTCGGTAATAGCCACGATAACACAGTGTCTCAAGACTAAAGTCTTTGACCAGTGTGTGTTGCCAGTGATGACTTACGGAACTGAAACGTGGTCGCTCACAGTGGGCCTCATACGAAGGCTCAGAGTCACACAAAGGGCAATGGAAAGAGCTATGCTAGGAGTTTTTCTGCGTGATCGAATCAGAAATGAGGAGATCCGCAGAAGAATCAAAGTCACTGACATAGCTCTGCGAGTCGCTAAACTTAAGTGGCAGTGGGCAGGGCACATTGCTCGTAGAACCGATGGCCGATGGGGCAGTAAGGTTCTGGAGTAGCGGCCACGTACTGGAAGACGCAGCGTAGGGAGGCCCCCAACAAGGTGGACCGATGACCTGGTGAAGGTCGCGGGAAGCCGATGGATGCGGGCAACACAAGACCGGTCAGCGTGGAAAGCCTTGGGGGAGGCCTTTGTCCAGCAGTAGACATCTATAGGCTGAAGAAGAAGTAGAAGAATAGTGTGTTTCGCAATTAGGGTGCAGCATAAAATATATGTATATATATTATACATAATATATAGACAACTACTGTACTGTACTGTATTCGCTTAGTTTATTACAATAAACTAAGCGAATACAGTATATAGACTCCCCTGTGGGATTTGGACCTTGGTTTTGGACTTCCCTGGGGATTACTCAAGGTATAGACTGGATCGGAACATGGTCGCTAAGACGTGTCATCTAAACTGCATTAATACAATACTGAATTTAGTTTTTTTTTTCAATATTTGTGCGACATTCAGGAGTAGCCAAAGATTTGAATTTGTAAAACGTTACTTTTGAGTAGCGTTATAGATGCTAGATGAATGGCCCTACTTACAGCCAAAATAAAATACATTTTACATAAAAATGATTCAGAATACATAAGTTTATTTTTAATTCAAATATTATAAAACACCATTGAATCAGACGTGGAAAACACGTGCGTAACATACTTACCTCTATATTTATAAAAATAAACCTACCTATTGTATTTATGTTTCCCACATATATTTGGTAAGATAAGCATCAAAAATTATAATTATCATTAAATCATTTTTGAAACATTCGTATAATGTTAATATTCTTACTATTTTTGTGTGTATTATAATTTTTTGAATATGTAAGTATTAAAATTTGAATGAATGTGTACTAAGCTAAATTAAGTATTCACGAACATGCCAGAACTCGTTTGCTCTGTAGAATACTAATTCGCATAAAATACCCTTCATGATTTTGTTACATATAGCAGAAAAATATTATGTTAAATTAAAAAAAAGAAAGTCGCTCTAAAAATTACTGGCAGCAGGCCTATGTACTTGGAGTGGGAATACGAGATAAGAGAAAGTACAAGTAACCTTTATAAATACTTATCTTCAGCCGATACTAACCCAGTTAGTAAAAAACCTTGTCACCATTACCTTAATTAGTCCCAGAACAAACAATCTATATAAATATATTACTACATATATACTATACTACATTAGCTTATATATCATCAACTTTGACAGCAATAGGTACTTTAAAACACTCAGCTCTGTTTGCCAAATGTCTCCTGTGATATAGAAACTTTTAAGAGTTTTTTTTTGGGATGAGAAATCATCAAATGACCTCTTCTGCTCTGGGCGGAGCGGAAGGGCATGTCAAACTTTTACTGTCTAAAACCCACCAGTGTTTCTTCACTGACCTATGCGCTAGGGCCACGGTTTCTTTTTTAACCAACCCGCAACCTGACCCTAGCAAAACAGTTGACGTTTGTGGCATGAAATTAAAAGTAAAAATGTAGCTGGCCAAATGTAATATCAGTTTTGGGGTATGAGAAACAGGGTTACACTTCACTTATCCTTCATACAAAAGGGAGGGAAGGACCAGACGGGGATTAAGTTTGACAGGCATTTGCCCACCGGTTGAAGTTGGGAAGTTGTATACAGAGTGGTGCTGACAATACGACAATAAATTAAACATCGTGTAGCTCAACACATTCTCAATCTACCCATAAAAAATCATATAAATATATCCATTACTTTAGTCACAGGAAACCAATTTTCATTTTTCACATTTTCTACATGATGTACATGTTGATAAGGAAGCGCTTACAGGTTAATGACCGCCGCATCCCGCGGTACTAAACTTTAATAATAATGGCGCCAAAAAACAAGTCGATACAGGATCGCGCTGTCGCCCGCTGATCGGAGGTCATTGAACCAATATTTTAAAGGATGTTATATTGCAATTTTATGCGATTTAGTTTGTTTGAAATTTTTATTTTTTTATTTATGATGCTAGGTTTTTACCTATGGTTTAGGATTATTCCTATGAACCAGCATTGTTCGTGTTTTCATTTATTGTCGTATTGTCAGCACCACTCTGTATATAGTTTTTTTTACATGTATAAACCAGCGCTTGGCCGCAATCCTGCCTGATGGTAAGCAGTGACGCAATCGTTGATGGTAAAGCACTAGTTTATTAAGAGCCTATTCACTCTAGCCTTGAAGACACTCAAATTGTAGTCCGACGGAAACACCGCCACTGGCAAATTGTTCCAGTCCCTCGATGTACGTGGTATAAAGGAGGAGGCGAAACGCTTCGTCCGGATCGTAGTGGTGTTAACAACGTAAGGGTGGAAACCAGCCGTACGACGACGGGTCGTCCGCTGGTGGAACGGGGATGGGGGAATTAAATCATGCAATTCCCTCGCACACTCCCCGAAATGCATCCTATAGAACACCGAAAGGCTGGCTACTCTACGCCTGTGCTCTAGGCTTTGGAGACAACTCGAGTTAGATCAGGGTCACCAATCAGCCTCTTTGCACGTCTCTCCACTGAATCCAAAGTGGCCAGGTGACACTTAGCAGCCTCAGCCCAAATCTGGCTGCAGTACTCCACACACAGACGGACCTGTGCTTTGTATAACATTAGAAGCTGCCCAGGTGTGAAGTACTGCCGGACCTTCCCTGATAACGCCAAGTTTCCTGGCAGCCACCTTGGCCTTGGACTCAATGAACCGCCCAAAGTTAAGGTTCGAGAAATCTCAACTCCCAAAAGCTGAAGGCGGTCAAGACACTCCAAGGCCATTCCAAAAGTAGGGGCCAAGGTGAACGGGCTCCTTTTGGCGGTGAAAAGACACGCCTGTGTTTTGGCGGCATTGAATGCTACAAGATTGGCATTGCCCCATTCCGAGGAGACTGCCTGCAGTGGAACACTCGTTCGCTCAACCATGGCCTCTCTTTCGGACCGGATTGATTCCCTACTAGCCCGAGCATCCGGCAGGTATCTCACTACAACTGTAGTTGCACGGTAAATTTTGCTTGCAAGATACAGAATCTGTGTGACGTCAGTATGACTCGTTGTTCGTATGTCGCGTTTGTAGACATCGCTACAAATTTCAAGAAATACTTTCAATGGGATTAACGAGTTTTTTGACGACTGTAAAAAAAAAATATTATCCTTTGTCTTTATCGCTAAAAGATACTGTCAGCAACCTGGATAGGATTCTTCTGTTGTGTCTTCCATTTACAAACAAAAGCTTGTGCGTTAAGACAGCAATACGTAAATGTATAACCAGCACCTAGTATTCTATGCGTGTAATCTGTAATTATAACAATATTTGAAGTAGGCCACGCGTCAGCTGCTGGAATGCTGATTTAATGTACAAAGGTAGCATTGAACAATAATTACTCTCAAATTTAATTATTTTGAAGCATATTGCTAATCCATTACTCTGTATGTTCGAAAAGTATGTCTGCCAAACAATGTAAATAACGCAATATGAAACCCATTGATAACGTGTTACACCGTTACTCTGAAGGACAATTAGCACAGAAACAATCTTGCTGGCTGAACAATATTTGCCATGACATGAGGATTGAATTGATTGGCGTACTATTCCAAACGTTTTTTTTAAACAATGGACTTTAAATATTTGGTGATGCTGCTGATGATGCTGGTGATGCACCACAAAAGTAACACTAATATACAGAGTGGTGCTGACAATACGACAATAAATGAAAACACAGACCATGCTGGTTCATAGGAATAATCCTGATCCATAGAAAAAAACCTAGCATCAAAAATAAAAAAAATGATAATTTCATACAAACTTAATCGCATAAAATTGCGAACGGAATAGAACATCCTTTAAAATATTGGTTCAATGACCTCCAATCAGCGAGCGACAGCGTGTTCATGTATCGACTTGCTTTTTCGCGCCATTATTATTAAAGTTTAGTACCGCTGGATGCGGCGGTCATCAATCTCAAACCGCTTCCTTAACAACATGTACATCACGTATAAAATGTGAAAAATGAAAAATAATTTCCTGTGACTAAACTAATGGATATATTTATATAATTTTTTTTATGGGTAGACTGAGAATGTTTTGAGGTACACGATGTTTAATTTATTGTTGTATTGTCAGCACCACTCTGTATGTATGTACTTACTTCATGTCACTACGATGAAAGAAATTTACAAATTGCAAAAAACAATTCTACGACTTTTATTGCGATCCAGGATGAACAGTTTTTTTTTATATAATTATAAACTAGTGCTTAACCGCAATCCCGCCTGATGGTAAGCAGTGATGCAATAGTTGATGGTAAAGCGCGCTAGTTTATTTAGCCTATTCACTATTCGTTATTTATTTTATAAATACGTAAATAAACCTCCGTTATAACTCCGCAAAAATTGTGCGCAGACGGAGGCGGAAGCGAAGATACGATTTCTTGCGGAACTTCCGCAGTAACGGAAGCGGAGGCGAAGCTCCGTTACAACCTTAGTTAAAACACCAGCCTCTCAAGTATGAGTGCGCGGGTTCGATTCCAGGTCAGGCGAGTACCAATGTAACTTTTTTAAAAGTTATATGTACTTTCTAAGTATATCTTGGACACCAATGACTGAAGGTGAAGGAAAACATCTTGAGGAAATCTGGACTTTAAGTCTGAAATCGCCAACCCGCATTGAGCAAGCGTGGTGATTACGCTCAATCCTTCTCTGTATGAGAGGAGACCTGTGCCCAGCAGTGGGACGATAAAAGGATGATGATGATGATGAATTAAACAGATTTTTGACCGTGTACGCTTTTCAAAAATCAAAATCAAATCAAAAGTCATTTATTCAAAAAATTAGGCAGAGAACTTTGATTTTGAATAGGTTTGATTTTGATATTGACGTTCAAAAAGTGCTGACTGTTTAACGTCAATATTACATAGGAGAGTCGCCCAAAACGCCGTGACACTTCTAGTGCTTTCCTTTGGAAAGAAGAAGTGGCGGAACAAACTCCCCAGCAGCACAGCTGTCTGTTCCAATTAAAACAAAAAAAAAAAACACGTAATTTTATACAATACTAGGTACAGTGAAGAACACCAAGAAAGCAGTGCTTTATAGACTGGTCTATTATAATCACGATATTATAATAACGATTAACTGCTACCAAGTATTCAGGACAATTATTACGAATACTTGGTAACAGTCATCATTTCGTCGCACCTTATGCCGTATATACTTAAATAATTGTTCTACATACCATTTAGTTCAGCATCGGGTGGCCAGTCCTTAGTTTGCACCAGACATTGGGCCGCCGCGAAGAATTGCACTGCAGATGTGAAAGTATTGGGAGCTACACCCATAGTTGGAGATATGCAAGTTTCGTTGCTACAAACAAAGAAATATGATAAATTTTTGTACTGATTTTTATTTTTACTTCTGATTTTGTGATTATTGATTATTTTGATATAATTTTGACATTTGATGATTATTAATTTTTTGATTGTTATTAATTTCAATTTATCTCATTTTATGTACTTTATGGACGTGTGTCTGAAAATAAATGAATATTATTATTATTATAAAACACATAGGTATAACAAAACACCACGCCTAAAACCCTTCATGGATTAGACTGAGGTGTACCCTTTTTGAGCTGAGAAATTTCTAACTACTCCTACTCTGGGAGTAACGGAAGAGCGTATCAGACTTTTACTGACTAAAACCCACCCAATCTTTGACTTGCCTCGCAAGTCTTTGCTCTTGGTTATGGCACCTCTTTAAAACAACTCGCAGCCTTGGGAGACATCTGTCCTACTGAAACTTATGACAATATGCTGACATCTCTTTGAGGCACGCGGGGAATACGACGCGCCGTCGACCCGGGTCTAAACCCTACCGGGCGGTAAGCTACTCTCTGCTCGCTTACGGTGGCTGGGAGTTGGTTGTTGTCCCTCGACGTCCAGGGTGTCTCATGCGTCTACTAGGTGTACCTTTTTCCAACCGTTATGCTTAATTATTATATAACAAAGCCATATAGTTAGCCTTTTACCATCAACTTGGTACAAATCCAGTGTCTAGAATGCTACCGAAAAATTGCTAAAACCAATAGCCACTTCCACTAAAAAGAGTCAAAAATCGAATTCAGGACCTCATGCTTCGCAGATGTATCTGTGACACTAAACCAATGAGGCAGATGTCATACTGAATATGATTAAGACTTTAAGATTTTCTAAATACCGGGCCAGAAGAAAAAAAAAAACCAACCGACTTCCAAAAAACACTACATAGTGAAAAATAACTAATTTCGCAAGTCGGTGTTTTTGGTTTTTGTATATTC
>JADWQK010001202.1:0-10815 GCA_017933935.1 Sesamia nonagrioides
CGTCCTTCAGTAAAAAAAGAAACACTAAAATAGTTTCGTCAGCCTGGGCGTATTACTATACATATATACGAAACGAAGAAAAGGACAAGTTGGAACAAAGTCCCGAAAGGAGCAAGCAATTATTTGTACTCCATCTCATCACATTATCATCAACCTTTTTATCCTCCATTACTGGGCACAGGCCTCTTCTCATACAGAGCAGGGATTGAGCGTAATCACCCGCACAGCTTGCTCAATGCGGGTTGGCGATCAGACTTAAAGTCCAGGCTTCAAGATGTTTTCCTTCACCTTTCAATCAGTCATTGGTGTCCAAGTTATACTTAGAAAGTTTAACTTAGAAAAGTTACATATTGTACTCTCACTGTTTTTGTGTAATTGGCCAACCGGCTATCGTGCAATTAATTAAATTAAAAAATTTTTTCGCCCACAATTTATAAGCCCCTGCCACATGTGAAGGGCCGCAAATTTTTGAGACAAAGCTTTTAATAGTGCCTGAAAAAACTGATTCTATTGAAACCGGAATACAGCAAAAACTAAACTTATAATAATTTGGTATTTTTAGTAGTTATTTTTTGTTATTATTCTTCTTAACCAAAACCATTGGTGACCCTTTTTTTTTGTGGTAATGCATTCTAAACCCACAGCGGCACAACCACATCGCCTGAGTAGCGGGGTCATGGGAAATGGCAGAGCCTGTCTACCAATCCCCCGCCGGCGATTCCCGCCAAAAGGCCCACAATGGTCCCCCCATTAGGAGGGGCCGGACTGGGTACATCTTCTAGTGCGACCATTGGTGACCCTGACTTAACTCGAGACGATCTCCAAAGCCTAGAGCATAGGCGTAGAGTAGCCAGCATTTCGGTGTTCTATAGGATGCATTTTGGGGAGTGTGCGAGGGAATTGCATGATTTAATTCCCCCATCTCCGTTCCACCATCGGATGACCCGTCGTACGGCAAGTTTCCACCCTTACGTTGTTAACACCACTACGATCCGGACGAAGCGTTTCGCCTCCTCCTTTATACCGCGTACATCGCGGGACTGGAACAATTTGCCAGCGGCGGTGTTTCCGTCGGACTACAATTTGAGTGTCTTCAAGGCTAGAGTGAATAGGCTCTTAATAAACTAGTGCGCTTTACAATCAACGACTGCGTCACTGCTTACCATCAGGCAGGATTGCGGTCAAGAGCCAATGAGTAATTTAATAAACATCAGCCCTGGTTGACTGCACTGAGCCAGTAATCACTACGTTTTCGTTGAGTGGTAGAGAATGCCTGCCTAAATGCTTTTAGGCCTTTTTTTATGAGCAAAAAGTTTGCACATATTTAGAAACACTCAACAACTTACTGAACTCTGAAGAACTAGCGCGCTTACCACCACCAATGATCGCATCACTGCTTACCATCATGGGATTGCGGTCGCTAGTTTATAACTTATAAAAAAGGCATCCTGTTAAAAACACTTATGTGGAGGGAGAAATTATTAACATTTTCTATACGATATGTCTTTATATAGAGATTTGCTAATTTGGCCTTATTTGGGGCTGAAAGTCGTATCTGCTCATCCTGCACCTTAATGCCTTGGATTTTGTTTCAATTTCCATTGATCTTCTGAATATTTCTATTGAGCTGCCTTATTGGGATACACGTCCTATTACATCTGGCCGGTACTACAGTTATGTGGCCGCTTGCTAAGCAAAGAGTAAAACCTTTTTAAGTTTTAGATTTGTATTGAGAACTCTTTGGTATGGCACCTCTATTTTTATAAGCGCTGGCTTATTCACTTTACGATATAATTTTCACATATAAAGGTGTCTTAATTTAAGCAACGTTTTAGTATCTATACCAAATATTATTATAATACGAAATCAAACTTTATTTCTGGTACCATTGAGTCAGTATTTGTATTTGGAACTTTATATACGTATCTATATTTATGCAGTTCGTAATACTAAAATGACAACTTAGCACCGAATTAAATTGTAATTTTTGAATACAGAACTGCATTTCTATATATCCTGGACTTTAAGTCTGAAATCGCCAAAACGCATTGAGCAAGCATGGTGATTACGCTCAATCCTTCTCTGTATGAAAGGAGGATGGGGTTCGAACCTATGACCTACAACTTTTGAGTTGCGGCCGTTAACCTACCATTAGGCTACCACTGCTCTTCGATCGACCAAGAGTCTGTTATTATTTATCTATCCGTTCCAACCATAACCAATAAATGCATTGGCACTGGCCACCTATAAACGTTGTGTGGCATTCCATGCATTTCAAAAAAAACAAAACAAGAATCGAACGCTTGTTTTGCTGCGTTGTTTACAAACACTACATAGTTTGTATGTAATCTTTTGTCGCCAATCCGATGAGATAGCTTAAAGGTAGGTATTGGATATAATACCTCTATGTGAGATAGCTAACAATTTGATATCGATACTGTGTGACGCTTGAGATTGCTTTATTTTTAATACAGCATTTATTGTGATACTAGCGGCCGCCAGCGACTTCGTTCGCGTGGAGTTAGTTATGCTCCGCTCCTATTAGTCGCAGCGTGATGGAATATAGCCTAAAGCCTTCCTCGATTAATAGGGTATCCAACGCAAAAAGAATTTTTCAAATCGCACCAGTAGTTCCTGAGATTAGCGCGTTCAAACAAACAAACAAATATATAAACAAACAAACTCTTCAGCTTTATATATTAGTAAAGATAGGTAGTAATTTTGTTCCATACGAACATCTAATGGCAGTCGTTACGGGTTGTTGGAACCCTCAAAAGTCCAACAATTGGTCTAACTGCAATGCTTCGATATCGCCTTCGGGTTGTGGAGGTCAGACGGCAGTCGCTTCACGGAAAATATCGAATTTTAGCCAAAATCAGCAGTTGGACTGGTAAAGCGGACCCCAGACTCCAAAGCTGAAAAAGCTTCAGATGGGACTGGGATTAATGCTGAGATGATGACGATAGGTTGTAATTTTGTTCAAAGTACATACATCATCTTCACATAAGTATAATTAATTAATTAGACTTTTAAACATTTTTAAAAGAGTAGGTAATGGTGAAGTTTTCGGTTATCCTCCATACGATCTTTTTGGGAAGAGTGCCACTAGAATCAATTCTATTTTTTATGATTTTAAAATGTCTATGGTCTATGTACCTGGTAGTTGATATTTCCGATAAAAAAAAACCTTTGTTTGTTTCAACAATTTATCGATAAGTATCTTTTAATCATAAATTATCACACCTAAGTTCCCACAGCTAAAGAATGCAATATGATGTAATACAATTTCGAGCCTTCCTCCATTACGCCCTTGGTTATGTCAGTGGAACGACAAAACTGATGAACATGCACTCAAGAACCTTGGCCGACCATTTTTTTTCGGTCACGAAGCTCGAAATTCAAAATTGAAGCACGTCAACAATGTTGCCAACAAAAACAAAAGCCTGCCTAATTGTTTTGGGAGTGGGAACGGGGGAAAAAACTCCTTCGGCATTCGGAGGACGGTGACGTCATTGATACAGGTACTTCAAGTTATTGTGTAGTGACCTCGGCAAGAGTTGGCATTAGGACATGATTTTTTTTTTAATATACATATTGATATAAGAAAAGTAATGCGTGTAGGTAAATTGCTTGATTTTTTATTTTCATTTGTAGCTTAAAATATATTACAGTATAGTTAAAAAAAAATTAGCTGCAAAAATGTAATATGCCTACACAAATTGCTGTCTATTTGCTTTATTTTTAGCGCAAAAACACAATTAGTTTATATGAAAATTATTGAATTAGAGAAATAATAATATTAAAATGTCAACCTACACGAATCAACCGTAATTGATCCAATTTGTCATGAAAACCTCCAATCATATTTGTACCCCTTATTTAAGTAAATAACGACCGGTAATATCGGTATTAAGTAACACATTTAATTAATGAATGGAACACATGTACGTATGTTGATCATTACAACATTACTAACGTGAACAATCAGCTTCAAAGGCAAGGTTACGAAAGAAAAACAGGTGTCTAAGTATTATTATTATTATAGACAGTGTAATAAATTATTTGTACAGAACTTAAAACAATAAGCTTTATAAAAACACGTAGGTGTTGTTTGTTTTTTTTTGGTATTTTGTATCCACTTAGAATGCCTGGGTCGATACAATAATGCTAGCAAATACAATAAAAACGAGAGAAGTAAGTACCTCTGTGAAATATCGCGAAAAAATCTATAAATTTAATTTTAAAACGGACAGCCCGAACGATCTGTTATGTGAGAAAAAGTATTTTTACAAGATAACTCACCAAATAATATAAAGCCATAGCTGATATCATGCAACTTGCAGTCTAATTTGGGGTATCAGTTTCTAATCATAATAAGGTTATTAGTGCCTGATTCTTAAAATAAATGTTAATTTGAAGTTGTTTACACCTTATAATACTCAACGGCGTAGAACAACGCTCAAACATTTGCATTGATTTGATAAATGTGTGGCCTGTTTGATTTATATGCATGTGATTTTTTCATGGCCATTATAAACACGAGGTTGTGCAAGTATGTAGATTTTAATAATGTAATAATATAAGTTAAGTACTTAGCATGTTTAAGATGTAAATTAAGATAAAGTTTTTCTACATTAAAATTTAAATTATGTACCAAACTTGCGACATTTATTCCATTAATTACGATAACTTTGTACTTAAACATTTCTCAATAAACTGCATTCTTCGATACAATGCAGCATTCGTCCTTCAACATTTCAACAGGTGATAAAACAGCATTTATGGTGCAGTGGCCAATTCGTAGCGGGAGTACTAGAGGCAAGCTATTTGGGTCACTCGTGGAATGCTACCCAGCCGGCCGCTCCCACCTGCGAGCGACCGCGTTGCGTACGAGATGAGCGCTGGCAACACTGTCGTATTCTAATTTCAAAATATTTATTGAATTTACGCTTCGTATTTAAAAGGACCTCTAAAAAAATTATGTTTCATTAATAAAATGGCGACGGATATATATTTTTACTTGAATACTTATTATGTGTGCCAGTGTTGCAATATGTCAGCTGCTCTTTGAGCTATGTACTTGAACGGCAAGGTCGTAAAAATAATTTCATAGTGTTAACAGAAAAGTGAACTTTCTAACTTTGCATTCATTGCATCGTACTGTAACTTTTCCAATGAAAGTAACTACATAATTCAAACAAAAAGCACTTACTTATTTTAATTAAATCAATTACAATTAGATTGCTGGGCTATAAAGAAAGCTCACGAACAAAAGATGCACGTAAGCGAGATGAAGATGCTAAGATGGGCAGCGGGCGTAACTCGACTCGATAAAGTGCGAAACGAGCACATCAGAGGAAGTTACAAGGTTGCGCCCATAGCAGAAAAACTCGCCGAAAGCCGCCTACGATGGTTCGGTCATGTCATGAGACGCCCCGAAGGTCATGTCGTGAAACGGGCCCTAGCACTGCCAGATAACAAAAAAGGTAGAGGACGCCCACTAACCACCTGGTGGTCCACAGTGGCCAAGGACTTAGAGCGTGCCCAATTAAACATCTCGACAACCCAGGACAGATCATCCTGGCGCAAAAGAACGAGGAGAGCCGACCCCAAATAATGGGAAGTGGCTAGGACAAAGAAGAATTACAATTAGATTGTCAATGCGTCGGTTAGTCAGAAAATGAGCTAGTTCACAGCGTAATTAAGTAGGTTCTTACGAAGGAGAACGGCAAGAAACTCCGCGGGCATACTTTTTATATGCTTTTTATTAGCTTCACCTGTATGTGTGCTTGCTTCTTTGTTTGCTTGCTTGTTTGTTTGTTTGTCCATCTCTAACTCTTTGGACTACGACTGAGCGGCTCATTACTGTAAATGTCTCACGGTTTTAAATACGTTCGAACGTTCCCTATTTTTTTTAAAAAAAAGAATGTCGAACTAAAAAGTGGAAAATAATTATAGTTCAAAAAACTAAAAAAATATGCTTTTAAAAAATATCAAACTAAAAAGTTAAAAATGATTTAAAAAAATGCGTGAGGCGCTTTGTGCCATAATTTTTGTATATTAAGCGCCTCAACTTTTTTTAAAAATTATTTTTAACTTTTTAGTTTGATATTTTTCATGTTTTTTTAGTTTTTTAAACTATATTTTTTTAAAAAAAAACCTTTCTTATTTATGTAATACTATGACATTCTAATTACGAATGAAAAACGTAAAAACCTTAGTAAAGTTTTCCTTTCTTTTATTGTTTGGCATGGGAAATCATCAAATGACCTCTCCCGCTCTGGACGGAGCGGAAGGGCATGTCAGAATTTTACTGACTAAAACCCACCCGTGTTCCTTCACTTGCCTGTGCGCCAGGGCCACGGTTTCTTAGTAATGTCACAGTCTAAAAATCTGTGGTAATGTCATCCTTCGTTTGGAATTCGTCGTGTTTTCAATGGATCTGTTTACAAATACATATTGCATGACGGATCATCTGAGAGTGCTTGACATTTACTGAATCAATATTAAGAAATATCCAGAGTTGGATATTGTTTTTTTTTTGTTTTTTTATAATTATAAAGTAGTGCTTGGTCGCAATTCCGCCTGATGGTAAGTAGTGATGCAATCGTTGATGGTAAAACGCGCAAGTTTATTAACAGCCTATTTACTCAAAAAACCTGAGTGGATAGGGACGAAGACGACAGTTAAGAGAGCTAATACATTACTCAGACTCACATATATACTTACCTACTGAAGCAAAACTTTTGAAGGTTCTAGTTTTTTCTCGCCTTCTGAATTAATTTTGTTTATATGTCCTAATCTCCTTCAGACGATTTTGTATTCGGCTGCTAATCTCAATTAAGACTGCATTTCCTTGCGGCGCGGAACTGCGGGAGAAAAAAGCAGCAAGCCAGGACTTGGGCAAGTCAAATTTTCAGAGTGAGTAATCTTTGTGCTCTATGGTCGCACGCGGTTTTTTGGCAATTACACCGTACATTTTGTTAGTGTCTACTGCGTAGTTTATTTAAAAGTTAGAGATCAGTCCTCGTTCATACTTTGTTTAGTAATTAGGGGTGTTCATACATGTTCTGCGAGAATTCCAGGGGTCAGGTGCCTCCTTGCGCCACCTGGGTACGCCCATGGTGGTAATGGCATACATCAGGGATGTTACAGAGCTTCGACTCCGGCTCCGTTAAGTGGGAACTTCCGATTATTATCATACCTTCGGTTCCGACTTCGGTTCCGATACTATTAAATCGGAGGTTTTAATCGGAGGTTACTAAAGCATAATATTATATCAAGTTACCACCCACCAGACAAAGTCTTGCCGTCAAGCGATTCGTCGTGTTCCGGCATGATGTCTGGTGAAGCCGTACGGAGGACAGGTCTAAGCAATTGTGTTGCGATGTGTGCCGGGTACGATGCACCAAATGTTATTGTGTCTGGAGTTTGGTCGTGGAGGGTCTCCAGATCAATCTCCCTCTGGCGCAGCATCGTTTGTCGTGCTGTTGGATTTAACATTGCATCACCTCGCTCAACTGCCGTCTTCCTTCCTATTCACTAAGTTTTTTTAAGTGAATAGGCTTAATTAACTAGCGCGCTTTACCATCAACAATTGCATTACTGCTTTCAAGCACTAGTTTATAATGATTAAAAACAAAAAAAGAGTTCAAAAGTAAAAAAAAAGGAATTTTCGGGATTCCGGGATCCCTTGGGATTCTCGCAGAACATATTATACATGTTCTGCGAGAATCCCAAGGGACAGCTGCCTCCCTGTGCCCCCTGGGTACGCCCATGGTGGTAATGGTATACCTATTCATAACAAAAACTATCCTTGTAACTAACCCATTTAAGCAACCTCTTTTTCACGAACTAGGTTTAAAAACACACATACGTGACTTCAATTTCGTCATCGCAAATATATTTAAGACAAAGTATGCAAACTCGACGAGAATTAGTGTCGTATGTTTACAAATTCTGTTATCAGGTGCCTGCTATCTGATAAGGATTGTATGAATTTGTTAAAAGTACTGATTCACACATGAGCACCTAAAATTTTGTCGCAATGTTTGATTATGTTAAAATGTTGGCAAAAATTGTGAAATCATTTGCTGCTTAATTATTTTAATAGGCTTGTTACCTATAAATGTCACTTAAGTGAGTGCGCAAGAGTTTTTTTAAACACACTGTGCTATCTAGCATCTTATTTGTGTCTCGCACTATGGAAATCAATTGGAATCATTTTGAAGCCAATTGTTAATCCATATGTTTGGAAAATCGATGATTATTGATCGATCATTATGAATTTTGCAGATTACGAATTTTTAGCACAATAGACTCGTGTTGGAATGGCAAATTTAGAAAAAAGACAGACTAAGGCCACAGTTAGGTTACATTATGATATTTACTCTATAATTTTCCATAGAGAACAGCGCTATAGATTGTTTCAAAAGTGTAGGTACTGCCGAATGCTACATAGTGACTGGAGTGTCGAAGATAAAAAGCCTAGTGGGTATTGTCACGTGATTCAAAAATTCCTTTAAAGACATCTTTGATCTTCACAGCACATTAACCCATGTAAGAACAATCAACTCGCATAATAAACAATAAACTGTTTATAAACGTGCTACGAATTAAGAACAAAAGAATTTCAATTTCACGTAGAATTTGATGCGGCATCCTTGTAGTTATGCAGTTGTTTATTGTGTACTTATTTAGAAGATTTTGGGATAAGTACATCACTGAAACCTGTCGTTACCTTGACCTGAAAACATGGTCACACGATTTAGGTAAAGAGTAGACGCCGAAGTTTGGAGGAATTCCTGGAACGCTCATAGTAACAGGAAGAGGATTATCTGAAAAGAAACTCTCACCACACTTTTTGTTTAATTTCACTTTCATTACGTATATCTGCTTAAAATAAGACGTCATAGACACAGAGAAAACCGACGAAACTTACTGTTTTTAGTTTTGAGCATTGATAAAATATTAAACTAAGGTAGATATGTCATTAGCGCACTGAAAATGAAGCGTACAAAAGGAAGGAAAGTCCTGCATCTCGCCTTAGTCACTCTCGATACACTCGTAAAAACAAACGACAAACACTAACAGCGCAAACGACAAACACTAGCCATCTTTTTCTTCTCTATGCTTTAGATTGTGCCCCATCTCACTCACACTGTACCAATGTATGCCGAATAAAAAACTTTTTTTACAAAAAAACAACCGACTTCCAAAAACCACTACAAAGTGAAAAATAACTAATTTCGGAAGTCGGTGTCAAAAAGCAAGTATACAAAACCAAAGACACCGACTTCCGAAATTAGTTATTTTTCACTTTGTAGTGGTTTTTGGAAGTCGGTTGTTTTTTTGTAAAAAAAAGTTTTTATTTTATACTTTTTAGTTGTTAAAAGTACTATGTATTCAGTTGCATCCGAAAAGGACGTAATTTTATTTATTTTAATTTTTACCCGTATGTATTCCCTCAACTGCCTATGATCTTCATCATCAAAGGGGAATGCCAAGTCGCCATAGTAATTTAGGCCCCCTGTGCACACAAATTTAAAATAATGATAATAATAGGGGGCAATTGTAACAATTAATCAGTAAAAGAAATGCTTTACAAAAAACTTAGTGTTTCAAAGTTATTTAAGATTCTTATATTCCATCAGTACTGTTTATGTCAATACACTCGGAGTCAAATAATACAAAAAGCATTGTAGTTTCACATCTTTATTCATTTTGTTCATCTTCATATATCACTAAAAATTGTGCCGGTGTAAAAATATTATTCTGATGCCGTGCCCATCCTAAGTACCATACTGTCATAACATGGGCATATCATCCTACAGTGTGGCAGCCGACAATACAGTTACAGCAGTACTGCTGTACTGCTGCGCGGCCTGTGTTAGCAGTGCTGACTAAAACATACATAAAGTATACTTTGCGACTAACATAATAGTTAGCGATTCTGACCCTCGTCAGTGAACAGTTATGTCCAAATATATTGCCATTCATGGTTCTATTTCTAGCATTAGTGCACACTTCAATAATAATATATGTATTTTAATAGTATAATATAATTAAATAGGCTGCAAGTGCAAATGTTTCTCTATGCTTGCCTGATAATCTCGGTACTTCTGCAGGAATTTTCTCAAATTGCTGTTTGGAAAATCCTAAATAATAATGAACAATAATGATCTGCCATAGTCTGAATGTTGTCAAAATCTAAATGCATTATCGTATTATCTTTCAGTAAAGAGTAGTTCTTCCATTTGTTCAGAGTTAAATGTTCTAATAGGATTTAATATTGATTGCACCAATAAATACCGGTCAAGTGATATGAGCAGATTCTACAATCTGAAGGCACATAGTAATTATATATAATCGCAAAGTAAACTTACGCGTAGTGATACTGGGACTAAAAAGTCTTTCAACACTGTTACAATCAGGGAAAAAACAATGCCGTTGTGTACTTGGGGCCTGTATGTAATTTGGCAGTATTACTTGATCACTGGTATGTATATCTGCATTTCTTTCTTCTGCTTGGGTAGAAGTCATGGTACACCAAATTATCACTGGAAACTTGTACCTGAAAGAAAAGATGAGTAAAGTTTTAAAGTCAGCTCTTAAAATACGTCTAGAATAGTATTGTTAAATAAGATTTCTAATAAATACGTAAGTACATTATATTTACCTGCCCAATCCATCATTGTTGTATAAGACATCGAACTTCAGCGATTTCCAAAGTATATCTTCGCATTCTGGATATATTCAAACCACCGTTTACACAACGTATTATGTTTTTCGCCAGCTGACACGCTGACAGTGACA
>JADWQK010001168.1:0-68217 GCA_017933935.1 Sesamia nonagrioides
GACCAGAAGTTGGGTACGGCCATGGAATCGTACGATTTAATATAACTATGATCAAGATGAACGTGTAAAGGAACACGTATCAGGACCACTTGGCTCAAGATTAACCGTCGTTGGCTCGGTTAGCGCGCTCTATAGCTAAGTATTACTTCCTCCTGTCGCACAACTATGCCTAATATTAGTATGGGGTTTGAAGTAAGATCAACGCATACGCCTTCACCCTTCTGTTTACCATTATTATCAAAAATAAAAAGTTTATACAACGTTATTTTTTGTTTATACAATACAGTTTGTTCAGAATAAGCCACTGAATCGATTCCAATAATTTTTACACCATGTTATATTTTGTCCCAAATATATTTAGAAATTGTGCAGTGTGGTTACAGAGGGTGACATGCAGCTTACGGTAGATCATCACCCGCGTAACAGCTGACGCCAGAGGTCAATGCACCTCTCGCCCACCCGAGCGGAGCGTGGGCCATATTTTTGTTGGGACAGCCAAGTAGGATAACAAGCTCATAACTTTGTGGTTTATCATGATATGTTTTTGAAATGTTGTACACAGATTCATTACTTTAAATTACTAGACACATGATTCGGTTTCACATAAACAAAAAAAGTTATAATTATATTTCTACACATTGCAAATGGGTTACCTAATTAAAATGAATTCACCACATGATTCTATAACCACTCGTAAGGATTTTTCGTCACTTATAGCCCCGAAGTCTCACCCCCATAAGTATCAATCCTGTGGGAATATCGTGATAAAAAGCCTGTGTGCCAAATCTCATCTAAAACCGTTCTGTAGTTTTTGCGTGAAACGGTATCAAATATCTCATCAACAAACAAAAAACACAATATTTATTATAGTAGGATTAGTGTTATTATTACTAGTGTAAAAATTACAAGTCCTAATATATCCTGTTTCTGTAAAACAGGTATTGGACTAGTAGCCAATAGTAGCAGATTAATAAAAGTTATTAACCTGGCTTGGCTGAAAAATCACATTACCCGTGCCTCTTTATGTAATTAAAAAAGATAAGGAAAAGTTGCCCCCACATTTGGACTCGATTGATTTTGGTGTTTGCAACTTGGCGATAAAAGCGGATTGTTTTATTTCCAGAAAGTCATTTAACACTAGGAAGACGGGCAGGGGTCTTTTGACCCATTTTGAAGTTTATCGTTCAATAATTTCGAAACTATTAGTTTTGGTGCTACGTCCTCCCGTGACTTTTAATGAAATTGTTTATATTTCAATGTACTTTTGATGTTATTGTTATATTATCATCCTTAATTAAATAAACATAACATTTACCTACAAAGACGGCGCCGGGTCATTTGACCCAAACGGCATTTTTTAAGCTAAACAGTATCCATTTGAAGGTAAGTCATAATATTTACATTATTATTTTACTAGCTTTCCGCCCGCGGCTTCGCCCGCGTGGAGTTCGGTTATATCGCGCTTTTTAGATTTCCCTCGGGAACATCAAATTTTTCCGGGATAAAAGGTAGCCTATGTTCTTTCTCAGGGTCTAAAGATTGTCTGTGCCAAATTTCATCAAAATCGGTTGAGAGGTTTAAGCGGGAAAGCGTAACAGACAGACAGACAGACAGACAGACAGACAGACCGACAGACAGACAGACAGAGTTACTTTCGCATTTATAATATTAGTATGGATAGTTGTGGATGTTACATGTGAAACTAATTGTATAGAATCATACCAACTGTTACTTTCGTGGAGCAAACAAAGTTATTTAGTTATTTTACAATATCTAGGCTGAGCGACCATCCAATATTATTATCGTTACAATCATTGCCTGAGGATCAGTCAGACGGTGAGGGTGAAAACGTGGAAAGTAAATGCGATTCAGAAGAAGAGGTAATTCCATCCGAAACGAGTTCTTCAAGCAGTGGCGACTCAAATGACAACATGCCATTAGGTAATTATTATCTCTTTTCTTTACATAATCGATAAGAATATTTGTATCTATCGATTACTAGAATTACCAACGTAAATGATTTGATATATTATACAATTACATTTAAATATTTTGCGTTGCCTTTTCAGCTACTGTACAACGCCAAGGGTCATTTATGGGGAGAAGACGAAGGAGGCAAAATCGTGGGATGGGCAGTACAAGATTCTTATAATAAATTTGATCTTGCTGTTATAAATGCATGGATTTTATATCAAAAAGTGACAAACAACAAAGTGCGTAGAAGCTACTCCAGCTAGCTTTAGAACTCAGCAATATGTCCGAGGACTCTTCTACCATTGGTTGAATTGGTTCAATACAACCAGCAATACCGAGGCAGTCAGCCGTAGCTATAAGAAAAAGACGCCACTGTTCTACTTCTATTTGTAAGAATAAATTCAATAAATTGTGTGATATTTGCAAAAAACCATTATGTGGACAATGCAATCAATCAAAAACATGTCTTTGTCAAAATTGTAAATAAATTATTATAAAAGTTCTAGTTATTAAAAACTATATTATTACGCAACAAATTAATGTTTGAATGATAATCCCACCTTTGCTAATAAAGATCACAAACATATTTGCAATCAAATGCTCATTGCACATATTAAATACATTGATATTATGACGTGGGGTCATTTGACCCCTAGCCGTCTTTCTTGGTAAGATTATTTTGCCGTCTTTCTAGTGTTAATCAAATTAGACCATTTGAGTAATATAATAGCGTCCAAACATTTTCCATTCTACGAAAAGTTCATTGTCAATTAGTGCACGAATAATAAAACTGTACGACGGGACCGCAAAGTATTAGACTATTTATTGATTGGTTCCCGTGCGGCTTGCCTACTGATTATTTGTTATTTATTTCCATTTGGGGCATTTTATCACGCACTAATGTGTCCGAATCTATCTTTTTTTATTTGTAAGTTTTTATCTAATAATTTTGGCTAATATTTTAATTATAAGTAATATAAGTCAAGACCTTGAGACCTTAATAGCTTTAACAGCGTAATTTAGACAGGTTTTTTTTGTAGTATGGCACTAGTTATAACTTTATGCCAATTTCAAGTAAAAGAAAAATCTTCAAAAGTTCTTCTTTCTCACTTTTTTGGCTTCGCGCGGTTTGTGCATTTAGCCAATGTCACGTAATGAATTATTAAAGTCGAAAAGGGCGTTTTGGCGGGAAAGCCAAGATGAGTGCCACACTCACTTTTCATTGGACTTTTAAAATAATTTATAGTGTCGTTTACTAAATAAAAACGCGTGATTTATGTAGCAAAAAGTGCTTTCAGTGAATAATTCATAAAGAACATTAAAATATTGCAGCATAGTGGCCACATCATGACTTTGCCCCAAACCTTCCTCCTAATGTCGATTCACGCGGGAAGCGAAAGGAGATAGGTTTAGATTAGTTTAGTTAGGATAGTTAAAAAATTAATTACTGAAGACATGGCAGTATGGTCTCTGACAAATAGAACAAACAAAACCAAAAAAATCATGTCGAAAAGACGGCCGCGTGAACCGTCTACGAGGAAGGTTTGCGGCAAAGTCATGATAAGGCCACTATGCTGCGATATCTCAATCTTCTTCTTCCTCAGCCTATAGATGTCCGCTGCTGGACAAAGGCCTCCCCCAAGGCTTTCCACGATGACCGGTCTTGTGCTGCCCGCATCCATCGGCTTCCCGCGACCTTTACCAGGTCATCGGTCCACCTTGTTGGGGGGTCTCCCTACGCTGCGTCTTCCAGTACGTGGCCGCCACTCCAGAACCTTGCTGCCCCATCGGCCATCGGTTCTACGAGCAATGTGCCCTGCCCACTGCCACTTAAGTTTAGCGACTCGCAGAGCTATGTCGGTGACTTTGGTTCTTCTGCGGATCTCCTCATTTCTGATTCGATCACGCAGAGAAACTCCTAGCATAGCTCTTTCCATTGCCCTTTGTGTGACTCTGAGCCTTCGTATGATATCTCAATGTTCATTATGAATTATTTACAGAATACATTTTTACTACCTACATAAATCACGCACTTTTATTTAGTAAACAACACTATAAATAATTTAAAAGTCCAATGACAAATAAGCGTGACACCCAGCTTAACTTTCCCGCGAGAACTCCCGATTCCCTTGTTCACAAACTAAACTAAATTTTCAAGTTCAGTGCATCTTTTTCTTTCTATTTCATTAAGAAAAGATTCCTACTAGTGTCCGTGTTAACCTTTTGCACGCCCATCTATATAATTCGCGATGTGTCCTCCCGCGCCACGCTACAAATGTATAACGTATCTATAGTAAAACGTAGGGATGGGAATAATGTCCTATCGACAAAAAATATTATACATTTAAATTAATGTTAATTCAACAATGTACGAAGCTAAATAAAAGCTGTAACCGTATTTTCTAATTTTATTTTATTTCATAAAAAAATCTATATGAAAACCTGGATATATTCCCCTTAATAAAGAAAAGAATTGTTAATTTATTAGACGTGTGTTCTAAAAGGCACATCCCTATTTGTCTGCAAATGTAATCCTTCTACTTCATATCAAGTCCAAGTACTTGTTAAAAAGTTAAAAATATGGCTGATAACAGGGCAAATTTCCATAAAAACAAAATAAAAGGTCTTGTAAAAGTCGTAAATTTATTTTATACTGTGATTACTTCTAATCAAGTAGTGGCGCTGAGGGCACGAAAGTCTCGAACGTGTATAGAAGTGATTGGCGTTCAAAAGGTTAAAAACCTTTTAGAATCAGGGGTGGACAGTGGCGCCGATTCTGTTCTTTACAAACTTAACTAATTTTAAGTTAAGTGCATTTTTTTCTTTCCAATTCATTAAGAAAAGGACAGAAGATAAAATGTCAGTTTAGACCTGTCAAATTAGTGCGCTCCTGACGTAAACTGGCGTTTTTTTAGTCGCCATGTTTATAATCGCGTCTAAATTGTCTATGGAGTATCTTAATTTGACAGGATCAAATTAAAATGTTATCTTCTATCCTCTTCTTAACAAAATGGAAAGAAAAAGATGCACATAACTTAAAATTAGCTTAGATTTTGAACAACAGAATCAGCGCCAATATCAGGATCGTTTTACTATACTATAAGTCTACCAAATCTTAAATGTTTCCTAATTCAGCCATATGATGTGGCAGCAGGGTTTTTTTTTTATTTTTTCTGGGTTATGATGGCTTCTGGCAAATACATAGTAGTGTTTGATTGTCTTTCACTTGTCAATACTTGTGAATGCTTACTTGCCTGTTTTTACCGATTTTCGTGATTTACTTGTTTTGTTTTTCTTATGTTTTTATTTCGTTATCTTTATTAATCGTAATCATTATCTTACAAATTTTTAATTTTACTAATTCTATGAACCTCTATATGTCTAAAGCTAATGCAAAAGGAGTATAGTAATTATTTTACTACCATAGCTTTGAGAAACGCACACTAGTAAAAGTGTAAGAAATACTCATTCATGGATTCCGATAACTGTAAAAGTTTCATAACTATTACAGTTATAATCAGAGTCTAAGAACTAATATTTTTATTATTCGAGACTACAGGGCTGTAATTCTAGAGAATTAGGGGCTATAGTCCCAAATTGTGTTTAAAAAAAAACAATTTTTAATTATAATTGTGGACACATTAAATTTAAACAAGGTTGCAAATTCCTGTAAACAGATGGGTAAAGACCGAGCTTAGACTATATTATCTTGATGAAGTTATAAATGACCAAGAAGAATGAATAGAGCCATAGCATGTGCAAGTAACACATACCAATCTCGACCTTAGTGATTATATGTGCATGTCTTACTACACACAATAGCATGGAAAGGCACTCGAAAACCGGCACAGGCGCCAGGAGCGGCGCACGTGCGTCACAGCAGGCGGCGGTGCGCCAGATGGCAGTTCTTACGTAAAGGTCCTTCACCAGCAGGTCTGCCTCGCCCGCCAGGCGCGGTGCTTGAGCGTCACAGAGGACGGCGGTGCGCCAGCTGGCAGTTCTCTACGTACAAGTCTTTCACCAGCAGGTCCGCGGCCGCCAGCCGCGCGGCCAGTCGCCGCGCTGCCGCTTCTGCGCGGGCCGTGCGGGCACGCAGTTCACGCACCTCGCCCGCCAGACGCACCTCGCCTGCCAGACGCACCTCGCCTGCCAGACGCACCTCCCCCGCCAGGCGCACTTCGCCAGCCAGGCGCGGCGCGGGCTCGGGCGCGGCGGCTGGCGCGGCGGCGGGAGCGGACGCAGCCGCTAGGCGCCGCTCCAGCGTCGCGACCCGCTCGGCCATGCGCGCCAGCTCAGCGCCGCGTGCACTCAACTCCTCTTCCTTGTCACGGCGGTACCGCTGGAACTCTTCGTCTAGGTCTGTGAACTGTGCCTCGAGGCTGAGACGCTCGTCGATAGTGGGAAGGGCGGGCGCAGGCGCGAACTGCCTCTCATACTCGCCGATCTTGGCAACCAGCTCGGCCAGTCGCTCGTCGCCCAGCCGCTGCTCCTCACTGTACATGTTGCGTTCCTCCTCCAGCTTGTCGCTCCAGTACTCCTCGCACTTGTCATATTCGGCCTTCATCTGCTCGAGGCTGTTCTCGAGATCCCTGAAAACATAGTCACTCGTGTACAACATGGCACTACGACCAGGTCGCTGTCCAATGTGGAATGCATACTCACTTGATGAGGCCGGCCATTTTCCGTTTCTCGTCATCATGCCGCCGCTCAGCGTCGAGCAGGTCCCGGCGCAGTACATCGCCGTCAGTTTGCGCGGCAGGCAGCGCGTCGGTCTGCGTGCCATGCTCAGCGCAGAGAAGCGCGTCGCCCAGCTCGCGCACGCGCTCTTGTATACGTCGGACGGCGTCGCCCACGGAGGTACACGACGCGCACGTCTGACCATCAGTCTCATTGATACTTGGAATTGCACATACACTATCAAAGATCTCTCTGAGCTTTGTTACAGTTTCCACATGACCTAGAATTTTTTGGTCTATACTGACTGGAGATGAATCACATTCCTGAAAAGAAAATGTAATCAGATCGTAAAAATTAAAAACAAAGTACCACCACCACACCATACAGGAAAACACTGCCTTATTAATGACTGTAAACCCTAATGAGACTTACCTCAGACCGTTCCTGAGTTAATAGCGAGTCAAGCTCGGTGGACAGGTCCCCCCCGCGCACCTCGGGCTGCCCCGCCGCCGAGAACCTCGAGTGCGCCTCCAGAGCGGCGCACAGCTCGTCGTTGCGGTCGCGCAGCAGTTGGTTGTCGCGTCGCAACTCGTGCAGGCGCTCCGCAACCTCGGCCGGCACCGCGCTTTGCCGTTCCGCTTCGCCGGCCGCCAGCGCCACACGCAACTCGGCCGCCAGGCGCGCGCGCTCCCGCTCCGCCTCACCGCAGCGCTCCTCTACGCTCGCCGCGCGCGATTCCAGCTCCTCGGCGCGCGTACGAAGGCTACTTATTTCCCCGCGCAAGCGCGCCTCTACGTCAGCACGACGCGCAACCTCGGTCTCCAAGCGCGCCCGCGCCGCAGCCGCCCGCTCGCGCTCTGCAGCAGTTTCCGTGGCAGTCTGGCGCGTAGATTCAGCATGACGCGCCTCGGCACGCCGAAGGCTCGCTTTCAATTCTGCTTCGATACGAGCGTGGCTCTCGTCTACTTCTTGTGCCAGAAGTCTAGCGTGTCTGTTAGCTTCGGCAACTTCACCGCGAAGTTTGTCTCGCTCGGCAGCAGCCAGATCCGCGCGACGTCGCGCCAGATCCAGTCGCAGGCGGGTGAGTGCGAGGGCAGCCAACAACAATAGAGATCGCGCGTCCCGCGGCTCTTCCGCCGGCTCGGCGAGCGCGCGTATCTCCTCGTCAAGCGCACGCTCGAGTTCGAGCGGGCGTAGAGCGACGGCGCCGAAGCCAAGCTCGGACAACAGGCGGCGCGGCTGCTGCACGCCGGCTCGCTCCCACACCTCCAGCACCAACTCGCTGGGCAGGCCGGCCGCCGTTTCGTCGTCTGCCGCGTCGGCAGCAGCGTCACCAATGGTTGAGGACGACCGCACTTCACGCGATGCCTCTTCCATAGAAGTAGTGAGAGACGCATTTAAGCGATCGAAGAACTCACCAACTGTTGTATCTGTGGTTCCAGTGTCATCAAATATCCGCTCTATGAGCCGCCGGTCGATGCCCTCCATGTTCAGACCGCGGCACAAGGCGAGGGCCTCCTCCCTGTCGATGCGGCGGTCGTGTTCAAACGTTTCCGTGGCGGAGGAGTCAACCTGGCTGCCGTCATGAACGACATTGCCGTCGCGGCTCTCCATTGCGGATGTACTACGCCTGCACCTCATCCGCTGTCTCGCTCTCTTATCGTCGGTGTCAAGGCGGGAAGCGGAAGAGGAGCGCGGACTTGGGGGCTCGTCCGTTGCGGCTCCTGAACGAGGGGGTCTTGATCGGCGACCATATTTTTTGGAGCCGAACACAAACTTTGGAGCGACTTCGCGACCAGAGGAGTCGTCATCACTGTGATTTGGTAGAGTGTCTGGCTGCGGTAGGGCCTCCAGTGGAGCGGGCACCGATCGCGCGGGTTCGCCTGCGCCTCCCAATACGGCTAGCAGGCCGTTCCGAAACTGTGTGAAGGTGACGCGGTCAGACCGTCGCTCAAACAGCGTGTTCACGAGGGCAGCTCCGCGATCCTCAAGCTGTAATGCGTCACAAAGTTTATAAACTGCTGATTTGTCTAAGGCTTCCTCGTTATCTACGTCGAACGTTTTGAACACACTATAGAGCTGTTTTTCGTAGTGGTTCATGGACGGGTCGTCCATATCTAGATGCTAGGTTTTGAGGCTTGTGCAACCTCATAAATGATAAAACCACACACTTACATCCAATTGATATAAATAATGCAATTAGATTAAAAAGAAACCATCAACACCATAATTTTGTAAGTCGTGACTTGTCACTGTCAAAGTGTCACTTGTCACTTGTCGTTGTCAGAGTGTTAATTTTTTTTTTGTTTCATTCTTTCCGTTCATACGGAAAAGGCAAAGGCATAGTACGCCATACAGCCTAGTCTTCAGTATGTTTTTTCTTGAGTTTTATATTCTAACTTATCCGAATTTATCCTAACTTAGACTAGCTTAACTTAAACTAAACTATCTCCTTTCGTTTCCCGCGTGTGGCCGAGAAGGAGGAAGTTTGGGTGAGGTCATGATGTGGCCACTATGTTACAATATTTCACTGTTCTTTATAAATTATTCACTGAATGCACTTTTTACTACATAAATCACGCGCTTTTATTTAGTAAACAACACTATAAATAATTTTAAAAGTCCAATGAAAAATGAGCGTGATACTCATTTTGACATTCCCGCCAAACTTTCTCAGAGTGTTAAGTCAAAGCTGTCATTTGTATATAAATAAATAAACAATATATTTCGTTTAGGAATATACATACATAGTTTGTAAATTTGTAATAGAAAAACTTATAGTTTGAATTCATAGTTTATTTACATGGAAGAAGGTTTATATCGTCACTTTTGTTACGATTGTATTTTTACATAATAATTATGCGCTAAGGACGGATGTTGTTATGCCCAATGAGATCATGCCCTTTTCTTCCCATGTTTTTTAAAAAATACAAAAATAAAGTGAGGTTTTAAACTTACGAAAAGCCATAAAAGATTTACCAGAAAAAAGTGCATTCAGTGAATAATTCAAAAAGAACAGTGAAATATTGTAGCATAGTGGCAGCATCATGTCTTTACGCTAAATCCCTCCTTATTGTCCAAACGCGGGAAACGAAAGGAGTTAGGTTAGGTTAGGTTAGTAGATTAAGCTAGGATAAATTAGGATATAAAACTCAAGAGAAAACATACTGAAGACTAGGCTGTATGGCGTACTATGCCTTTGCCTTTTCCGTTCAAATGAACGGAAAGAATGCAACCAAAGAAAAATATTGATTGTTTATTTTTTTTAGTGTTCTAGTTCTATAGTTCTTTATTTAATGGACAATAATAATTGCGATTCCTTATTCAATAAAAATATAAAGAACGGATTCTGATTTTGTATGAGTGCCCAGGGGTTGTCTTTTGTCTGTAATCTGCTTCTATTTTAAATACTACTACTACCACTACGTAATAAGGTAAATTTTAAGTCTTCGCTAATAGTTTTTGTCAAATGTTTAGGCGCTAAGGACAAGGTACAGTGGGTATATGAATGGTCAACCGCACGTCAGTACGGAGGAACAAGAAACAGTTGTAATATTGAATTGCCTTAAAATGATGATGTAATGAATATTCATCATCATGTTCTTATTTTATTGAAAATTAATTGAACTTCCTAGATTTTTTAAATATCAGCTAGCTTGTGTGTGTGTTGTTGTGTGATCATAATTTTGTTATAAAGTCTAATTTTATCCTGCTTTGCCCTCAAAGTGTTGCATCCATATGTTTTCACCTAGCTTTAACACATTTATATCCTCTTTATATTATGGAATGCAATAAATTAGTATGAATATGAAAATCAGTTTTCATGGGTGTGCGATTAAATAAACTTAAGTATATTATTGTCGATTTAAGTTCATACTCTCTAGCTACAAAAAGTATTACCTACTTTATACATTTTCAGATAACAATACCATGCCAAATAATACCATTCAAAAGGAGAGCAATAATAAATATTATCAATTAGGAGAAGATGAAGAGAATTTTAAAAGTAAAGTAACAAAACCCAGTTGGAGGTTCGGAGAGACAGTGTTGAGAGTGAAAAGTTATTTACTGATTGTATTAATCACAGGGGCTGCTTGTACTTCTTTGTACCATGTGTGGCACAGAGGTGATTATCTTTCCAGGAACTTCCTTCAAATGAAATATAATATGATTAAAGATGTAGTAAGGCAAAAGCAGGGTTTATCCCAAGCTACTTGTCCTAAAATTATTTCCTGTTACTACAATTTCCCAAGCGAGCAAGCTAGTAATCAGTTGATGCCCGCTGATATTCACCCAAACCTATGCACACACATTAATATGGCTTTTGCTCGAGTGGTGAAAAATGAGATTTCATTAGAAGATTACCAGTACAGAACATTACTTGAAATAGTGAAACTGAAGCATAAAAACCCTGACCTTAAAGTACTGCTGTCAGTTGGAGGTGCCAAAAACGATAATGGTTTTCCAGATATGGTATTAAATCACAAATCAAGAAAAATATTCATAAAATCCATTAGGAATTTATTGCGAAATTATACTTTGGATGGGATAGACTTGGACTGGGAGTTTCCAGCCTTACACAATGTACCAGCCAGTCGTGAAAGACAACATTTCTCACAGTTGCTTCGGGAGATCCGCATGGAGTACAGAAGGGAAAATAGAAATTATCTATTAACCATTGCTGCAGCAGCTCCACAGACAATAGTTGATATTTCCTATGATGTTGATCAATTGAATGAATATGTTGACTATGTTAATGTCATGACATATGACTTTCATTACTATACTAAGTACACCCCCTTCACTGGTTATAACTCGCCACTGTATCCACGTAGCATGGAACAACTGTACCTGGCTACTCTGAACATCAACTACACAGTTCACATGTATTTGGATAAGGGGCTAGATCGTAGTAAAATTGTAGTTGGCATACCCACTTATGGGCACACATTCACACTGGTCAATGTCAACAACCACCAAGTGAACAGTCCAGCATCAGGGTTTGGATCACTGGGCTCCTTAGGGTTTGTCAACTATCCCGATGTGTGTGCCTTTGTAGCCAACACAAGCAATGTTAAGATATCAGAGGACAATGAAACCAAGGTACCTTATTTGTACAGCAACAAGGAATGGGCCTCTTTTGAAGGCACACAGAGTGTTATGGAGAAAGCAAAATTCATTATCGAAAATCATTTGGGAGGAGCTATGATATATTCCCTGAACGCCGACGACTACGAGGGCGCATGTCGCGGCGAGCTGTCGAGCGCGAGCGCCGGCCAGTTCCCGCTATCCGTAACAGTGAGCAATACATTGAAGAATTGTGTAAATTCCTCTGCAGCTAAAGGAAATGTCTTAGAATAATGATCAGGTGGTGATTAGTTAACCCGTAACCAGCTTTACTGATTCCAAACTATCTACACTATATTTAAATAGTTTTAGAAAGTTACCTGCTTTTTCCTTGTCACGTAAGTTATTTTGTACATGGTGCAAGTTTTCATAATTCGTGTGATGGAGAACAAGCAACACTAGTGCACTATGAGCGTAGGTCTGGTGAACACGGGCGGACGGCCACGGGTCGCCCACGCCGCGTGGTTTCGGGCGTTCGGAGCGCGAGCGGGCCGTCCGTCGGGCCGTCGCGCCGTCGGACCGTCGGGCCGGTGCAGAGCGCGGCCTCGGCGGCACTGCGCGAGCGCCGCGCTCTGCGCTTATGAGCTGCTCATCCATACAGAACCGCACGCGTCGCATATATTACACTTCTAATTAACTTTTACAGTTTGAAAAATGTAAGAGTGTTGCCTTACTGTTTGATTTACGAGGTTTCCACTCCACTGAATGTGCATAGGACGCGAACTTTTCCGGTACGCTTGCGATATAATTACGCAGGCTCCTAGGTCACATCTATATGTATTTTGAACTGAATCGTTACATAAATAAAAATTACAGTATTTCACAGTTTTAATTCGTAAAACACGCAGTTAGTGAGGGCAGGGTTCTGATCTTACCCTCACTATGGAGACTACGTGTTTAGCAATCAGACTGGCTAACTGCTGGCCCCAACTCCCGATTCAGATGTTTGCAGGTGGATATTTGGAAGGAACTACTTACATCTTTTACTGTTTATGTATTTGCGCATAATTTTATGTGGCACTATTTAAACTAGCACCGACTTGGCGGTAGCCGGAAAACCGCTTCTTCATTTTGCACCCGAAGCTCGTACAAGTAAATCAAGAACGAGGCAGCACAACCATTATTGTTGAAACCAATATTTTGTTTTATTGTCAGGTATTTTATGGTATGTCAGTACCTAGTTAATGAATATTATGAGTGTATGGCAGGTGAGCTGTAGGTACGAACTCACTTACTATAATCTCATAGTACGGCTGTGAATGCTGTGATACAGAATCTCGGTATTAGAGATGCATAGACCAAACTAATGTTTTGTATTGTATGTTATCAATTTATTTTTTAGGCAATATTGATAATTATTTATTAAAAATGATTTTACTAAAACTAATTGGATCTTATTTTTCTCTAAACCTAAATAAGTAAAAAAAATCCCGCCCTTGGGCTTCTGACTGCTATGGACGTGTCAGTTTATAGCCGAATCCGTGCCAGACGCCAAAGTGGCAATGGCGTGAAAGGAATCGCTGTTGTTCGGCTGAGGTGGCAGGAACGGCGACATGCGCCCGAGCTATGGCGTGAGCGGCTCCAGTAATCGCAATATTCACATAAGTGCCTTGTTGATACCGTTCTACCGCACTTTGAAACTAGGATGGAAAGAAAAGGGTGAAACTCTTATAAGCTAACTCAGGTGCTATCCAGTCATGGTTGCTTTGGTGGTACGTTGGATTGGGCGTGACAGTTGAGACCACAGCAACTTCCGCCATTGACTTCCATCCAATGATTCCAACCATTCAACAACCAATCATCAACCATTCATTGAGATCCGACTAGCTTCATCTTATTGACTGACCGACCTTCTGACAATTCAAAAGTGCCTGTAACTGGTTTATTTGAAATAAATGATTTGATTTGATTGTGGAAGCGACCTATGTAGATTGCACAGCGCACACTCGAGGAGTGCCCGGCGTGGGCCTCAGAGGGGCAGGTTTTGGTCCACAGGATCAGGCGAGACCTATCTATGCGAGCACTAATGGGTGCTACGCTCTTGGAGATAGAAAACTGGAGGAGAGTTGCCCCCTTTTGTGAGACCGTGAGGGTCCAGGAGGCTGCCAAGTGGGATCGTGAGAGAGCCGATCTCGCTTGGAGATGAAGGCGTAGAGGAGGCAACCGCCTCTACGCTTAACAAGCTGTAACCCCGCCTGCATCATCTTAGGCAGGTGGAAACTGGAGGTTGCCGGCGATTAGAGTGGAGGCTGTGTCGCATTTATCACGCTAACGCAAATTCAATGCTTGCCCCCACATCCAACAAGTGTTTAGAAGTTTTGCTCTCTGGAGTCTGCAGGTTGTTTGATTTAATAGGCCCGTGTTTTTCAACCTTTTTCATAGCACGCCGTTAGTATTGATAAATTCCGTTTGTAACCTATACATAAGTCTATAGGCCCTCAAAGAGGCTTGGTGAATCCCCTAGGCATTGCGGGTCCGGCGCCAAGGGTTTTTCAAAGTATGGATTATACCGATACTTTGACAAACCCTTGGCTGCTCCGCTAGAAATGACAAGTTTTTTGGGGCTCGATCCAAGCCTTTTTAATGCAACAGGTCATGTTGATGTTATGATTAGGTATTTATCTAAAGTAGGTACCTATTTATAATTCTGCCTTTGGTGACGCAAACTCGCAATGCGGTTGACTTTGAATTAGCACCATATTCGTGCACATGCCGTGCTGCGTAGGTAGGTATGTACGTAGGTGTAAAACTATCGTCTTTGACCAATTTATTTAATAGACATATCAATGCCATTGAAAAATGTTTCTTTTTACGTAAGTAAGTAATTAATAAACTAGTGCGCTTTATCATCGACGATTTGATCAGTGCTTAGAATTTTATTTTTTGGTGAGAAATCATCAAATGGCCCTCTCGTTTTGGGAGAAGCGGAAGGGCATGTCATACTGACTAAAACCCCCGAGTTCCCTCATTTGCCTGTGCGCAAGAGGCCACGGTAACTTTTTTGACGCGGCAGGTCGAACATCTGGCCTCGGTCAGACTGCTTACCAACAAGCGTGTTCGCAGTCAGCACTAGTTTGTAACGTAAAAACAAATCAAGCAATGATTGCTCTTAACTACCTAACTTCATTATAAAATTGATTTTGTTAAGTTACCTACTTAGGTCATAGGTAGGTAGTGGATTTTTATTCCGATTATTTTGTAGGTAAGTACCTAACCGTTCTTAGCATGTGCAAAGGGACTCCGGAACCTTCATTGCCCTTCGCCCAGGTATGTCGGGTGCGTTAACGCAGGTATGAGATTAATAAAAGACTTAAGTAAAAATAGACAGGAAGCTCTTTTAATATGGCACTACCTTGAAGTACCTACGCAAGTTCACATAACATTAAATTTCGTCGAAGGCATCGCCGCGGCACGTGCAGCCATAAGGGGCGTCTGCTGAATACTACAACAATAATGGCACTATATTAACGACTTTTCATGTTTTAGCAACAATGTTTGTTGTACAAAATATATAATCGGTTTAATGTGTTCAGAATACGTCCCTTTTCTATGTCTCGGTTTAGCGTAACAAAGCTGCCCGTACCGTAACTATAATTATGACTTAAAATAGAACGAAAGCACCTATTGGAACGATTATACCTATCATAATTACATCTGATACTGGAAACACCACTGAGGATGGCATGCAACTTGACATGCTCAAAAACAGTATCGAATCACTATGATTCCGAATGTAAAGGTCATTATTTAGTTTCGTTGCTGGCCGCACCTGCGCCAGAGGGCAGTGGTGTGACCAGCTCATGTTGGTACATAGACTATAACTGTGTATAATATTGTTACAAATTAGTGCCTTAAAACTAAATCCTAAACTAATAATATGGCTGTACGCGTAAAATATGTTGATGGTGTCCCTGCACTGAGAGCCGCAACAAGATACACGTAGTGCACAATGCACAGCTTGTGACCTATTGTTACGACTGTCATGAATCATGATTGATTATATTTTTGTTATAAAATCTAACTGCATAGGTTCTCTGATTTTTTTTCATCCAACTCTCATTGTACGAATGACAGCAGGTCAACCTACCCGAAACTGTCAAATATTCCCAATCAACCTTGAGCCTTAACGCTTTAGAGATAAAGCTGAAAATCTAATAAAGAAATATGACAGATGGTAGTAGCTTGATGTGCTGTCGTCTGTACATGAACTTGTTCAGGAATTATGATAAACTTCTACTTTGCACATTACAACTCTACAAAGTAGGTATTTCCGTCTCTCAATACTTAATATTATATGCCAGGCACTTTTGCCCCCTTATTAAAAATTATCGATGTTATTTGACCACATTAATGGCTATTGAATTATGGACCTAACCATTATAGAAATGCAGTTCTTAATATAAAAATAACAGCTTAGTTCGTTACTATTGTAACTTGTCACTTTTGTAATAAGAACTTTTTAAAAGTTCGAAATACATTTAAACTGACTCAAATATGAAGTTTGGAACTAAAGTTACATTTAATTTCCTTTGTAATAAGGAGGTTACAGTTCTACTGAATTTGGAAAACAGGATTTAACAAGGTATATTGAGTCTTAGGGCTCTTGCAATTTAAGCGTTTGAACACTTTTTTAATATAATTGAAACAATGGCGAGCGCTGTCCTCAGGCAAACGACTAAGTAGCAAGAGCCCTGAATGTGTGAAACCAACAGGGACATGTAAAACAAAATAACTTAGTCTATCGTAGAAACAATATAGGTATTTCTAAGATTCATATTCTTGTTTAAAGGCGCGAAAGATGGCAAGGTCGCATTTACTTAACTGAAATATTGCGCGATTTCCAACTTTTTCAGACTGCATCTTTATAAGAACAATAAGTTAAAATTTTGTTAATACACCAGCATACACACCAGACCTGTCCATGTGCATACAATTTAAAAATATATTAGTATTTAGCATACTTCCTTTGTTCATTAAACATAAGAGAGTAAACTATTTAAAATTAGAGTATTTATCATAAATGCAGAAAGTATTGTTTATAACCACCAACCAGCTACAGAATGAGTAACATTTTTTACATACAAAGGTTTTCAAGTTTACCAATAACAAAACGTGAAATTAAAAAAATATAATTCTTTTGACTTTTTATTATGACAAATTATCGATATTAATTACTTTCGGTTCCATGATAAAGATGGATAACCCTGGACATAAAATTAGGTAGTCATATTAATTTCACTGCTTTAGTTTTGGCTTAAATTCTAAGGGATTTGTGTTTTGTCCTGATCTCTCTTCAGAAATCAATACCTTGATTAAAAATGTCATTTTTTATTGCAAGTAAAAGCTTAACTTTAACTTTTAGTGATGAGTTCATCTAAACTTATTGCTAAAATTTACCTGGCAAGCCTGCCATAGTGATCCCTCTTCAAAAACTCTTCCTGTAGGTTAAAATAAAAAATAGATTAGATTTTAATACCAATCATATGGTTTAAATTAAGTAAACACCCACAACTTGGTTGGTAGTCTACTCACCCACTTACATCTTTGCACAACACATCATTTTGTGTATGGACAGGAGGTCAAGCTACCCTAAACTGTCAAATATTTCCGAGCAATCTGAGCCTTAATACTTTAGAGATAAAGCTGAAAATCTAATAAAGAAATCCGACAGATTGTAGTAGCTCGATGTGCTGTCGTCTGTATTCATTCACACTTCTGCCACCAAATATTGGCTGTTTATGTAATTTTGTTATATAGGAATGTTGTATTTAGCAATATATCATCTCAGACATACATGGAGCACTGCCGTATACACCCAGTGCGAGGTGGGAGTCAAGACGCACCGCTGCTCCCTGACAACACTTACTCTATGAACCTGTTTTACCTAACATTATACATTCCACACAAAATGTAAATTCATTTGTATCACAAACTATAGGTATATAATACTCTATACTTTTCTATGCATATAATTATAATAAAATTATGTATAATTGTTGAGTATCTAAATATTAGGATATGGCAACTTAATAATAACTTATTGTCTAGTGGAATACTCTAGGAGCTATTGGCTAGCACAACATGCTAACCAGTGTGTTCATAGCATGTACTATTGGCTGGTGCTGAGCTCATAACACAGCATCCACAATATGCTAGCCCGCATGTTCATAGCACATACTACCACCACAAATGCAGATTACTGACAACCAGTGCTACTGTTGTTCAGTGTAATGGCATTGATGGCATGGCTTCAAATGCAAAAAATAATAATATTGTTCTTATTGTTAAACAATTCTAAACTGTAACAGTGTCACATTCAAACTAATGCATGAGCATTATTTCAAATTCTCATAACATGGTTACAACCTACCTGGATTCAAATTGTACTTGTTTTGTATTTTGTGGAAATAAACAATATGGGAGGCCTGAAAGCACCACTTGCTGGTTGGAAAGCTTATATTTAGCCTTTTACAAACTGTACCTATATAACTTAGCTTGCTAATACCACCCTGAACCATTAATTATTATCATCTACAGTCAAAGTACATATTAAACTACTATCTAATTAGTCATTAAATCATAGCAGGACGGTTCTGTCAACATATGTGAACAATTACATCATAAAAGCAGCAACATTTTGATATGTGTAAAACTACCACACCCACAGTTGTTTCTAAGAAATACATGGCATTTGATATGAATCTTGTCAAGCTTGCCTACTTAGTGGCAACTCAGTCCTGGTACTGGTTATTATGGAAGATAGGACTGTGTGCAGCACATGAATGGAATCAATTTAAAATTTCGATAAAAATTGTGGGAGCCAAAATTGCAGCATGCATTCTAGTGTGGAGTGTGTACAGCAAAGTGTTACGTCTGCAGCCAGTGGAACATGAGGCTGTGCACCGTGGGGTAGTCCAGCTCGGCGTTGGGCGAACTCAGCAGCTCACGCAGGCTCAGCGGCGCGTCCGTGTTGAGAGCCGGGTCTGTGAGCTCGGCGGCTGACTGCGCCGAGTTATCGTCAGAGGCGCAGTCGGAAGCAGGCGCGCGCTCCCGCCACTTATCGTCGTAACTGAGGTCGCAAAGCGTGGGAGGTTCGTCACCGTCACTGTACTCCTCCTCGAGGGCGAGGGCGCGCGACTTGGAGCGCGCCGAGTCGCCGTCCGTACTGTCCCGGCCGCCACCACTCCCGCCACCCTCGTGTTGTCGACGTGCGTTCTTTAACGCTCGATATCGACGTGATCGTTCCCGCTGCAGTCTTCTTTTCCTCTCGTCTGCCCGTTCTAACTCCTCGGGTGTTTTCTTTAGCGAATTCTTACCGAAAAAATATCGCATGAACGACTCGTCACAGTTCCGTTTTGATAGATAATTCGCCATTAGTTTGTAGTAGTATTGGTTATCCATGTCAGTGATATGTGCCAGAGCTAAATATTTCACATATACAACAAAAAACAATAAATTAATGCAGATATTTTCCAAATTGCGAAATAAAAATAATGAGAACGCGACAATCGCTGACGTGACGTCACTGAGTCACTGACATTTAGATGCGTTTCGTTCTGTTCGTTACTTTCATTGTTTTTTCTATTAGGGATTCTTTATAATTTTTGCAGAACTTTCATGTTCTAACCTAACATTAAAAGAGAAAAATAGACAGGGCGCGCGCGTGGATTATTATTGTCATGCCGTAGGTTTTCTACAGTATTTGGTATTGCGAATGGCCAAGATATACTAGGCCCACTTCCACTTACTCTTCCAATTAGGGTCATAGTAGAGAAAACCAGTATTATTTAACTTCCTACCTGCTATAAGATCTGGTGGTAAACCCAGGTGCTTGAAAGGGCCAGAGAAGCACGAACCTACCTAGCTTATGACAAGGACGGATCCAGCTTTTGCGTCAGGGGAGGGACACATAGTCGTGGTCAAGTCATAAGAAGTTTTAATTAAACTTTGATAATAATAGATACGAACAAAAAGAAGGTATTATATTAATAAGTACTGTAGCAATGGTCGCAGTCGCTACAATACAACAATGACAACAAGGGATTGTCCAAAGTCCAACTATTGACGTCCCAACGATTGATGACTTTCCGCGAAAGGGTGCACATAAATCATACCAGTGTCAAACAAGGATCTTGGAAGACAAAGCGCGTATGTAAGACAAAGCGCGTGGGTCCTGACCATTGTGTGCAGGAGAAAGCGCGGCGGACAATATCGAACCGCCTTGCACATCTGTTAACCCTTTGTGCGCGGGAGAAAGCGCGGCGGACAATATCGAACCGCCTTGCACGTGGACCGAATGCGCGGGCACTGTCCACCAGCCAATCGGGCGGCACGTCCTCCCATGATCAACGAATCAGTATCAAGAACGCCCGATCGGTCAGCCCCACTCCGGTTTAGAGATAGCTGTATTATTGTTTAGTATCTAAGATTGTGCATAGCTTGTAAGAGAACACATTATTATCAGAAATTATCAGACATTTTACATTGTTTTTACATTGTACATTTTACGCATCCTTTTACAAACTTTTTTTTTCATTGGTACTTAATGAATTTAATACAGTTTTTGAAAAGATGTCAAAAATATATTCCTTATGTTTGTTTTTAGTGAGTGGGCAACTAAAGTTATTAGGGTCAGTAGGGAAAGACTGTATGAGCTATACAGCCTTAAGCCATTCTTCAATACTGAAACTTTTAATAAATATGTAAATAGATATTCCAAACTATTTAGAAAGATTTGCAAGGTGGCGAAGGCCCTGTACATTAGCGACAAGATCAAATCGGCAGACAACAAAATAAAGACTGTGTGGAAAGTTATTAATAGTGAAACTGGTAGGAATAAATTACGCAGTACAGAATATTTATTGGAGACTCCACATGGTCCCAAAAGCTCTAACGTAGAGGTAGCCAAAGAGTTTGTGAATTATTTCACCAATATACCTCTGAGGACAACGGAAGCTCTAAATTCCTCCCCAGAAGCCTCGATTGATTTACACATTGATTTTTGACAGTCATAAAGGCTTTCCGGCAAATAAAGGTCAAAATAACCGAAGACCTATGGGGAATGTCTGTTAAAGTATGCACATCTATAATTGAGACCATAGCACCATACTTAGCTTTCATATTTAATTTGTGTGTGGATCAAGGCGTCTTTCCAGATATAATGAAATACAGTAAGGTAATACCACTTTTTAAATCCGGTGACCATAAGGACACCAATAATTACAGACCCGTATCGGTATTGCCTGTTTTCAGTAAGGTGTTTGAAAAAGTTATGCTTAATCAAATGCTTTATCATTTTAACAGCAATACAATCTTCCACGATCGACAGTATGGTTTCACCAGAGGACGTTGTACGACTGACGCTGGTGTCACTTTATTAAAACATATATTTGCAGCGTGGGAAGAAGCCCAAGATCCGATAGGGATTTTTTGTGACCTCTCAAAGGCTTTTGATTGTGTCAATCATGAAACCTTACTTTTAAAGCTGGAACATTATGGGCTGGGTAAACTTGCACTCAGCTTGATAAAATCTTATTTAATTGATAGACAACAGCAAGTTCAGATAAATGGTGTCAATCTCCTGGTTTGAAAGTCAAAATGGGTGTACCGCAAGGCTCAATTTTGGGTCCGTTCCTCTTTTTAGTATATATAAATGATCTACCGCATCTATTAAAAAAACAACCACATATTGTATTGTTTGCTGATGATACTTCGTTAATTTTTAAAATCAATAGCCGTTGCTCAAACCTTGAGGACGTAAACAATGCTTTACAGCAAGTCCAAAACTGGTTTACTGTTAATAATTTAGTACTAAATGCAAAAAAGACTAAGTGTATAAGATTTGCGTTACCAAATGTTACAAGTACTTACTCCGATATAGTATTGAACAAGGAGAAACTCGAATTCGTCGAGAACACGGTTTTCCTGGGGATCACGCTTGACTCGAGGCTACAATGGGGTCCTCATTTAACATCTCTGGCAGGACGGCTTAGTTCAGCAGCATATGCTGTCAGAAAAATCCGTCAATTTACTGATGTAGGTACTGCGAGACTAGTCTATTTTAGCTACTTTCATAGTATGATGTCATACGGTATTTTGCTTTGGGGACGGGCTGCAGACATAGAGTCTATTTTTATTCTGCAGAAAAGAGCTATAAGAGCCATATATAATCTCCGCAGACGCGATTCTCTTAGGGAACTATTTAAAGAAATTAACATCCTTACGGTCCCTTGTCAATACATTTACGAAAACATTATGTATGTTCGGAAAAATATTGATCTTTTTAATAAGATAAGTGACAGGCACAATTTTAATACCTACTAGGAATAGAGACAACTTAGATCAACCTCGGTTCAGACTGGCTAAAGTAAATAGTTCTTTTATGGGATACTGTGTAAAATTTTATAATAAAATACCACCAGCGATTCAACAACTCAATGAGTCTAAATTTAAAACATGCATTAAACGCACGCTGTGTAAACAAGCATATTATAAACTGGAAGATTATATTCTTGATAAAAATGCTTGGCTAAATGCCAGTCCTGCTCCTCAGCCACAGACAATTTTATAGGTTTGGAAGAGATACCATTCCCCCTTTTTGTTGTTTTCCAAATATTCCTTTTTTATTTTTATTTGTTTATTTCAATTGTGCACGGGATTTTGCTGCCATGATTTTGCAAATAATATAGTATTGTATAATGTAAAAGCACTTTCCAAGTTTGTGAATGTGAGGCACCATGGACTATGGTTTGTTTTTTTTATATATATATAACTTGTTTGACATTACGAGCATGGCAGTTGAGAGTTTGTCATGCTCACTCACATGTCTTGCTGATGGTGGCGCGTGTTGTTGGGTCATTTGGTTCCCTTCAAAATGGTTGAGCTAAGTGGGGCTGATGCGCGCGTCATGCTCGTGAACGGGGGCCGTCAGTGGAGACTGGTCATCTCTTAGCTGCCAGTGGCCTTGATTAATTTTCTATCTTTTCGTTATTTTTTATAATTATACATTGTGCTCACATGATAGAAGCAACAGAAATATGTAACGAAGACATGTAATCCATATTATGATTTTAAAAGAGTGTCCATGAAGTTTCTTGCACGTTCTTCTCCATAGAGACCTACGCTTTGGAACGTGCAATTTAGCTTCACTTTTCTTGGAATGACCGACATTGACTATTCAAAAGCACCAACTGTTGGTTAATTTGAAATAAAGAATTTTGATTTTGATTTTCCGCTGTACATTCTATAGTAACATAGTCGCGTCTCTCCTCTTGTAATTAGGTAGCTCAAAGCATACATTGTACTCTAGACTTACGTGCAATATACAACGTTCTATCTATTCGCGTTTTAATTACATAACACGCCCTACGGGCCAACATAAATCATACCAGTGTCAAACAAGGATCTTGGAAGACAAAGCGCGTAGGTAAGACAAAGCGCGTGGGTCCTGACCATTGTGTGCGGGAGAAAGCGCGGCGGACAATATCGAACCGCCTTGCACATCTGTTAACCCTTTGTGCGCGGGAGAAAGCGCGGCGGACAATATCGAACCGCCTTGCACGTGGACCGAATGCGCGGGCACTGTCCACCAGCCAATCGGGCGGCACGTCCTCCCATGATCAACGAATCAGCATCAAGAACGCCCGATCGGTCAGCCCCACTCCGGTTTAGAGATAGCTGTATTATTGTTTAGTATTTAAGATTGTGCATAGCTTGTAAGAGAACACATTATTATCAGATATTATCAGACATTTTGCATTGTTTTCAAGCAAATCGGCCGGACGCATAATACTTCGCGTGTGATTAATTATCGATTCTCAAATTTTATTACTAAGTTATACAAAATGTTCAAATGCAATCGTTGCCAACTGGAAAGCAGGGATGGAGTGAAATGCGTGGGATGCCTGGAACAGTTCGACTTTCCCTGCGCTGGCATAACGGAAGGAGGATGGAGGAAGCTGGGGGATCGCAGCAATACATGGAAGTGCAGTAATTGCAAATCTCTGGCAACATCCAGTCCTCGCCCCACAACTACACCCGTAACAGCTGACATGGACGCAATAATGTCAGAACTGAAGTCTCTCTCAGCTCGGATGGACAGCTTACCCACTATAATGGAGAATATTAGAGCTATTCAATCGGAACTTGCGGAGCTTAAGTCGATCAGGACGGAGTACTCCAGCCTTAAAACAGCTGTTGAGTTTCTGGGTCATTCGGTGGAGACATTGGTCAACAAAGTGTCGGAATTGGAGAGTGAAGTGGACTGTCTTACGAAAACTAAGGAGGAGATGGCAGTATTACATGAACGATGCTCCAAAATTGAAGATCTACATCGCGAAACGGAGCAAAGATCAAGGATGAACAACTTGGAAATAAAGGGTGTTCCGACGACCAACTCAGAAAATCTATTCGCAATTGTTGGTAAGATAGGTGATATCATTGGATGCAGTATCTCTAAGGAGCAGATAAATTTCATTGCGAGAGTACCGACACGAATAACGATCAGAATAAAAATATTATCTGCTCAGTTCATAATAGATACCTAAATAATAAAAAGCAAAAAAACTAAAACCCAACTACGACAAAAAACGACGATGAAAAAGTATAAAACAAGATTTTCAGAATACTGAACGGAACAAAGTTGCTAATGTAGTTGCAAGTAAATGGACAAAGTAGACTCTACCAAGATGCCTTCGTTGTAAATTGACAATAATGTCATACAATACTATTCTGAAGTATGCAATATTCACCAAGTAGAGATAAATTTTCATGTTTGGAAAGGCGTAGTCACACGTTCTCAAGGTGCTACGGTAGGTAGGTATATGTGACTACTTTGTCCATTTACTTGCAACTACATTAGCAACTTTTGTCCCGTTCAGTATTCTGAAAATCTTGTTTTATACTTTTTCAGCGTCGTTTTTTGTCGTAGTTGGGTTTTAGTTTTTTTACTTTTTATTATTTGTACTATTTTGGTGTTATAGTGTATTTGTGGCGCATAATATTAACAGTCTAAAAATCATACAGTCGTCCGACGAAGACGTCTAGACAGAGCAATCGTGCGGGGTGTGAGGGACGAGACGCGGGTAAGCGGCACCCGAGCTGCAAACAAAACGATGTTCGTAGCTCGGTATCTATCATTAAGGACTAACACGTGTTCGTTTTTTTATTTGTTTGTTTTATAATTTGATATGAGTGTCAATTTTGAGTATAATTGGGTTACTTGTCACGAAAAAGTCATCCTTTTTGACATCCAAAATGGCGGACGTAATTTTTTTTATAATTTGATATGAGTGTCAATTTTGAGTATAATTGGGGTGCTTGTTACGAAAAAGGCCCTTTTTGAAATCCAAGATGGCGGACGCCAATTTAAATGTATATTAATATGATATGGGTTGTATTCCGAGGTGGATTGGGGTGCTGCTTGCGAATATGCCATCTAAATAACTTAAATCTGTCTCGAGTTGTTTCCGTAGTAAAAATAGCAAATTAATTAAATATAATACAGCTATCGATGTTGATCTGCAATAATTTCATAAATATTGTTTATTTGTGACAACCCTGGCCGATGCGTTACTGTTTAGACGATGTGGGCATTTTACACGAGATCAAAGGCGTCGACCTACTGTATGTATTTTATACTGTGATATTAACAAAGTTAAAATGACGAACTAAAAACTAGGTAGTTAACATACGACATCTCTTTTGACTTATGTATCGGCGCATAGTAATATGTAGAGATGTCCTATTTTACTATTTCGTAGCACGTGGATCGTAGCGCGTATAGCAATGGTTTCCCCGTATGAAGCTTCCAGTATTTCGTAGTAGCGACGCACATTTGCGTCGATGGCAGCGAATGGGTCATGAATTAGTGGATGAGGTCGTTAGTAAGTATAAATAAATTGGATGTTTCATATATTGAGAGGACCTGGGAAGATTTCTTAATCTATGTAATTCTGGTAAAGATCGACTGTCATGTGGATTTTTAAGTAATTTATTATGATCCAAGGCAGTTATAAACAATCACTCTATGGTTTTGATTCTACTGAGAGCGACATAGGCCTGTCCTTTAGCAAACAATGACTTTCCTAGATCGATAACTGCTTTATCTAGAGTACAACCTTGTAATTTATGTACAGTACAACCCCAAGAAAGAATCAGCTGGGCCATTTTACGCTGAATTTTCCCAAACCCTCTCAAGCCGTCAAATTCAGTGAGGCAAGGCTCGATTCTGATAAGTCCGTTAATATCTGCTTTTATGGATGCGTCGTCAAATTGTATGACAGCGCTAGGCTGTTCTCCCTGTTCCAACTGATCGCGCAGAAGAGCAGGCCATTCGAAGGTCTTCACCACTCCCATCGCTCCGTTTACCAAATCCTGGTTTACATTCAAATTTCTACGAAGCATTACTCGGGATTATGTACAAGCATTAAGTACTCGTGAAGCTCTTTCAAGTGATACCAAATACGGTATATTTATTTTATTTTTATATTATCATAGAACTTTTTGTCCGCTAGAGGGCGCAATACTAAATTTGGTGACAAGCTTTATAGCTCACTAGCAGCCGCCAGCGACTTCGTTCGCGTAGAATTAATTATGCTCCTCTCCTATTGGTCGCAGCGTGATGTTATATAGCCTAAAGCCTTCCTGGATTAATGCGCTGTCCAACGCAAAAAGAATTTTTCAAATCGGACCAGTAGTTCCTGAGATTAGCGCGCACAAACAAACAAACAAACAAACAAAATCATCAGCTTTATATATTAGTATAGATAACCAACAGAATATCAAGGCCCTTCTAATGGTACTGCAGTGGTCTTATTCTGATAAGTAGTAAAGAAGCTATGAACGAAAAGATGTGAATTATATGCAATCAGCCCATGAATACAGCTAAAGTCACAAGCAAATGCTAGTAATATATATATATATTCAAAATGTACAAGTAAAGCGCTTGCAAATGATACCAAACACGGCATATTTATCTTAACTTAATTTTTGTACTCTGTATGTTTTGTCCGCTAGAGGGCGCCACATTAGATTTTGTGAAACTCCATATAGCCTATAACCAGCGGACAATTAAGACGCTTCTAATGATATGTCATTTATCGAATTCGAATAAGTAGTTTAGAAGTTACGAGGAAACAGATGAACATACATACATACATACATACATACATACATACATACATACATACATACATACATACATACATAGCCTGTCAAAATCATAACCCTCCTTTTGCTTTGCCGTAGTCGGGTAAAAACGATTTCGTGGCCGCTGCTAAAAAGCTTAAAGGATCTATAACTGCAGGCAAGTTGGGCTTGCAGTCCGACAGTGTCATCTACGTCAATGATCATCTTACCTTTGAAAACAAAATGCTGCTTAATAAACCGAAAAAACTCGCTAAAGAACGAGGTTTTTTATACACTTGGGTAGTTGGTTGCAAAATCCTTATAAAGAAAAACACTACCTCTCCAACCTACCATATAAAGACGGAACGAGATTTAAAGAAGTTTTAAGTTAAGGATGTGTGAATTTTATATTTTTTCGTACTTGTATACTCGCAAGTACATCACTATCAGTTTGAGGGACACTGGTGGCATATTTTTATGCAAATTCCTTGTCTGCGGCCCTTTTGTTCACTTATCGCTCGGTGTTAACCATAGCTATTTTTCTATTGAATCCTATTTGTATGGAGCCAAGGTTGTGATTGGCTTGATCGTATGTATAATGTACCGTCATTTATTGTTTTGCTCTAATCTGAATGTACCTCCCATTTCAATTATTATTATAGTGCTATTCATTCGTATTCTTTCTGTTTGCGATGTCACCTATTAGTGTTTGTTATCAAAATGTTCGGGGATTGCGTACGAAAACGTTAACATTTTATCGCAATGTGTGTGTCAATTTTTACGATATCATTTGCTTAACAGAGTCTTGGCTTATTGGAGGTATTAAAGACAGTGAATTGTTTGATGATCGTTACATAGTGTGGCGACGCGATAGAAATTATTCTAGCACAAAACAGTCATTGGGGGGTGGTGTGCTTATAGCAGTTCGACGTGATCTTATTAGTGATCTCCGCAGTGAATGGTTCTCGTCTGCTGAAGATTTGTGGATTACTCTCACCCTACATAAGAAGAGGCCACGAGTATCGTATAAAATGCATATCTGTGTGGTGTACATCTGCAACCAAAATCTTGGGCATTCTCAAGCAGGTCAGTTAACAAATTTTTCTAATAACCTAGCGGATATTGTTCAGAAGCATCCGTCTGATAAATTTCTACTTCTTGGCGATTTTAACCTACCAAACATAAACTGGGAACTAGATGATGATGGTCAGTCCTATTGCCCTAGTAATATTCAAGGTAATGTTCAGGCCAGCTTGTTTGATAACTTTGCAATCTGCAATATCTCGCAATATAGTCGGCACGTAAATATTAACAACAAAATACTAGATCTAGTTTTATCCAATAGTGAGGTCTCAGTAGCAAGTTGCGCTGATCCTCTGGTGCCAGAAGATCCACATCATAAAGCTCTCTGTGTGTCTGCTGATTTCGTGGAACTTCATACTCTCCCGGCACGTCCTCGTACTAAATCTTTATATCGTTCGGCCGACTATACAGCTATTAACCATCGGTTGAGCTAGATCGACTGGCGCAACACAGTGCGCTCTAGGACACTGGAGGATGCTGTATCATTTTTCTACGACACAATCAATGAACTACGTGATTCTTTTGTACCAATTAGGTAGTTCCAAGTATCAGATACCCTCTCTGGTTCAAGCAACCTCTGATAAAAATCCAAGTACCACGCAAAGTTCAAGAAATACGGAAACCTGTCTGATCACCAGTCTTTTGTCTTGCTCCGACAGCGTGCCAAGGAAGTTGAAAGTGAAATGTTTAACTCCTATATTGCAAAAATTGAAGCAGACATTTTTAAGACACCCAGAGCATTTTGGTCATATGTTAAATCAAGAAATCAGATCAATGCTTACCCTTCCTTGCTTAAGTATAGAAATAGCACTTCAAGTGTCGGAGAGGAAATCTGTAACATGTTTAGCGACTATTTCTACTCTAATTTTCTTAGTTCTGGTGCTGGTATTAATGATGACGACGATCTTTCCATTGACCACGCGCGTGTTCCTAGCATATATTTGAGCGATACTGTCTCGGACATACATTCGGTCGAAGTTAATGAATTAGAAGTATTCAATCTACTTAAAGGAGTTGACTTATCCAAATCTGCAGGACCAGACAACATTCCACCAGTTTTTATACTCAACTGTGCCAAAGGTCTGACTCTTCCTCTTTTACTTCTGTTCAGGCGGTCCCTAAATTTGGGAGAGGTACCTGCGGTTTGGAAGTCGGAAATAATCACTCCGATCCATAAAAAAGGGCCTAGAAACCTTGTGGAAAATTACAGACCCATATCCAAACTATGTATTTTCGCTAAAATCTTGGAAAAAATTATATACCAGCAGCTTTACACCTGTCTTAAATTAAGCATCAACGACCGCCAACATGGTTTCCTGCGAGGTCGGTCCACAACCACCAACCTAATTCTTTGTAGCGACTACTTGACTGAATGTATGGCCCACCACTCATAAGTAGAAGTAATTTACACAGATTACAGCAAGTGTTTTGATCGTTTGGATCATGCTATACTTTTGCGCAAACTGCTGGCTATTGGTATCAGTGGAAATCTCTTCAGGTGGTTCTCATCTTATGTGGCCAACAGGTGTCAAACTGTTGTCCTTCCAAGAACTATGACAGCCCCCTCAGGAATTCCACAGGGATCGCTTTTGGGATCCTTGTTATTCAACATCTTTATAAATGATGTGTCTTCGTGTTTCTCGAATTCAACAGTCCTTTTGTTTGCGGACGACATGAAGATTCCAAGTGAAATCAAGATTCACGAAGATGCTGAACGCCTCCAACACGATCTGGACAGATTCGTTGGGTACTGTACGGCTAACCGGTTAGATCTAAATGTCTCAAAATGTTGCACGTGTACATTCACTCGTAAACTGAAGCGCATTGCGAAACAATGCGCTTCAGTTTACGAGTGAATGTACACGTGCAACATTTTGAGACATTTAAGTCCTGGGCAGCCCGGCAGTGGTTGGTGTTTGCCTGCAGGATGCGATGGTCGGTACCCATTATTCGACCATCGCATCACCCTCGGTCACCGCCGCTGTTGGGATATCAGCGGGGGAGGTGGCAGCAGCGGCAGGACGGCTTATAGCCGCCTGCGGCTTGCCCTTCTTTGAGGGGGGTCGGCATAAGCTCCCCCCCATCACGTGGTCTGCAGGGCGACCACTGTCGGCGCACGCCGCGCAGTGCGGCTTGGCGGCCTCGCACGAGGCCGCCTTATGCCCCTATTGCCCGCAGCGGAAGCACGTGTCCGCCCTATCTACTGTGGACGGACACATGACTCGGGTGTGGCCGATTCCCAAGCACTTGAAGCAGCGCATCGGCGCTGCCTCAAGCACCCGGATCACGGCCCGGCTAAAGCCCACAAATAGCCGCCCCTGGCATTTAGCCTGGACGGCCAACACTGCGGCGACTGGGCACTCCAGCCAGATAGAGCCCAGTCCACCGCGGCCGGGCCTAATGTCCTGAGCCAGCACCGCTGCGGGTTAGCACCCACCGGCCTTCGCGACCGCCTCCACCACCTCCTCCTTGATGACCGAGTCATCTAGACCGGTCACCTCAATGGCTGTGGTTTTGGTCGGCCGTGCTACCTTCGCCACGTCGGCAAGTACCTCCCTCAACTTGCCGGCGAACAAGTCGGCGTTTTTGCCGCCGTCCTTCCCCGGAAACTCGAATAGACGAGCTCCGGTATGGGTCCGACGGCAGTTGCCGAGCCCTAAATCGGCGGGGTCCGCGACGGCACGAGCCCGTCTCAGGACGGACTCGTAGGTGACGCCCCTCTCGGACTATTCAAAGACCTAGCTCAACTACTCGGCGCAGACAAAACCCGTACTACTGCTTACCACCCGCAGAGTAATGGAATCGTCGAGCGTTGGCACAGATCGTTGAAAGCTGTACTCATGGCTAGACTAGAAAACAGCAACAAATGGATCTACGAGTTGCCTACTGTTTTAATGGGTCTAAGAGCCGCTATCCGCTCCGACTCTGACACAAGCGCAGCGCAACTCACCTACGGTCAAGCTATACGCCTACCAGGTGACTTCATATCACCAACTCCAGCCACACCGACGATGGATCACGACTATGTCAATCACCTGCACGACATCATCACGAAGCTCACACCCACATACAAATCGCACGCAAACAAGCGATGTATGTTCGTGCACAACGATCTACAAACATGTAGCCACGTGTTTGTACGCGATGACACCGTGCGCAAACCTCTGCAGCATCCTTACCAAGGTCCATACCAGATCATCGAACGCAAGGAAAAGTACTTCACAATACAACTACCGGGACGATCAAGCGACATATCGATCGATCGCCTCAAACCTGCGTACACTATCAACACAGAAGATGATCCCAAGCAAACAAACAGCGAGACCAGTCAAGCACCTGCATTTACCACAGACGAGCAAGCCACAGCCAAGACGCCAGCACCTGCAGCGACCGCAGACGAGCAATCCAGCCTACTCCCAGCCCAGCATACGAGAGAACAACGTACCAGGTCAGGCAGGATCGTTAAGACGCCTGCACGCCACGTATGTTTCGCCTTGAGGGGGAGAGTACTGTAGCAATGGTCGCAGTCGCTACAATACAACAATGACAACAAGGGATTGTCCAACTATTGACGTCCCAAGGATTGATGACTTTCCGCGAAAGGGTGCACATAAATCATACCAGTGTCAAACAAGGATCTTGGAAGACAAAGCGCGTATGTAAGACAAAGCGCGTGGGTCCTGACCATTGTGTGCGGGAGAAAGCGCGGCGGACAATATCGAACCGCCTTGCACATCTGTTAACCAGAGATGTACAAAATGGTTTTAAAAAAGCATTTAAATACAAAATGCAAAATACTTTTCAGATTTACTATTTCAAATGCAAAATACCAAATAGTTTTGCGTTTTGTATTTGAAATGCTAAATGCAAAATAGGTATTTTTAAAATACTTTTTTCAAAATAAAATAGTTTCTTATCTATAGATATAATGAATGTTCGTCGTAGGCAAAGACCATACAGTCTGGACTTAAGGAAGTTTATCCTTTTCTATTTTTTCCTTTATATATCTTCTTATCCTGACTTGACTAACCTACCTCCTTTCGTTACCCGCGTGAGCCGACTACTTTATGATTTTTAATTCGAGTCAGATAAATGACAACTCCAGTGTTGCAGGTTTTTTGTCCCAAATAAATAGTGATGTGGTAAATCGAGATTTTACACTTAAAACTTAGTCTGGATTGCACTTTTTAATTCAAATTGCGTATATGTATATAAATAAAAATACAGGGTGGAACAAAAGTCAGTTTATATTTGAAATAATGATAAAATAAATAATTTCAGTAGAAAAACTAATTACGAACGCTATGTTGTGGAAGAATTGGCCGCTGAATCGCGGTGCCACAATCCTGCGTCTGCCCCCCTATCACTGTGAGCTCAATCTAATAGAGTTAGGTGCGTATTCCAGAAGGAAACTCAAGCATTGATCTCTGCTTAAACATTACTTAAAACTAGTTTTAACCAATCAAGCGGCTTGAATCGTGACTTAAGTAAAGCTTGAGTTTTGAGTGACGTTCTGTAATACGGACCTTAGTTTCGGCTCAAGCAAAGGAGTACGTCGTCGCCAGGAAAAACAAAAATTGACACCGGAAAATTGGAGAAGTGCATCAATCATGCCATAAAAGTTGAAGATGAAATGTGTGAACTCGACCACATCATAGATGAATGAGCGGATTCATAATTTATAAATGTAACTGATTCCGATTCGAGTGGTAATCAATAAAAAAGTAACGAATAAAAACGTATAAAATGATTTGTATTATTTCTTAATTGCTCTGAATCTCTTTAAACATTTTTTCCCCAGCTCTTGTGATAATGTTGTAGTGAGTTTAATATGCTGGTAAGGCCCATATTTCTAAAATCATATTGTTAAATACGGTATGTATTACATATTTACAATAAAAAACCGCTTTGATACCTAATGGGGCCTGGGAGGAATCGCAAGATGCTCTTGGTATTTTTTGTGATTTGTCCAAGGCCTTTGATTGCGTACATCATGATACTCTTATCAGGAAATTGTACCATTATGGTTTGAGGGACAGAGCTCTCGACCTTCTGACTTCTTATCTGAATAATCGAATTCAGAGGGTTGATGTTAATGGCAAGAGATCTGCAGGATTTGTGGTCACCATGGGCGTTCCGCAGGGCTCAATTGTAGGTCCATTCTTGTTTTTAATTTATATTAATGACTTACCTCATCACGTGAGGGATAATCACAACATAGTATTGTTCGCGGATGACACTTCTCTTATTTTTAAAGTCAAGCGTCAGCCAACAAACTTTGACGAAGTTAACAATGCACTCTCTAAAGTTGTCCATTGGTTTAATGTAAATAACCTCCTTTTAAATGAAAAAAAAACTAAAGTCATTAAATTTTCTACGCCAAATGTCAGGCAGCTAAGTACCAATGTTCAACTGAATGGAGTAGAGTTGATCCCTGTCGAGTCGACAGTTTTTCGTGGATTAACTATTGACGCCAAGTTACAATGGGGTCCTCACATTGAGAAGCTGTCGGGTAGACTCAGTTCTGCCGCCTTTGCTGTTAAGAAAATTATACAGATAACTGATGTGGATACAGCCAGAATTGTTTATTTTAGTTATTTTCATAGTCTTATGACTTATGGAATTCTTCTCTGGGGAACTTGTGCGGACATCAATACCATCTTTGTTTTACAGAAGAGGGCTGTTCGAGCCATTTCCAACCTTGGTCCTAGAGAATCTCTTAGAGAAAAGTTCAAAGAGGTGGACATTCTGACTGTAGCTTCACAATATATATTTGAAAATCTTATGTATGTTCATAAAAATATCTCGAATTTTAAGAAAATAAGCGATATTCATAATATAAATACCAGGAACAAACACAATCTTGCTGTAAATCACACTCGTCTCCACAGCGTAGGCAACTCGTTCATGTGTCAATGTATACACTTTTACAACAAGCTTCCCATGGACGTTCGAAACTTACCCATTAAACGATTTAAGAACCATATAAAGGCCAAACTTTGCAAAAAGGGGTATTATAAAATCACAGATTATTTAGAAGACAAAAAAGCTTGGGACTGAGCTGCTCGCTCTGTTAAGCATTGTTAATTGTTATTAAGCAATATATGCTTAATTATAAGGTAAATTATTGTAAACATTTTCATTTTTAATGTCTGGACTTGAAAAAAGACGATGATCCCTGAGTTTGTTTCGGCTATTTCTTCTCAGAGGTAGTCAGTTAGGAAATGCCGGCTTCATCTAGTTAAAAAAATAAAAAATAAACATGATGTGTAAAAGTGATCAGTGATCCTACTTGCTTAATAAACGATTTCATTTTATTTCATTTCAATGAAATAATGCATGAATAAATGTAAAAATGTCGTGGTGGCCTAGTGGTTAAAACACCAGCCTCTCAAGTATGAGTGGGCGGGTTCGATTCCAGGTCAGGCAAGTACCAATGTAACTTTTCTAAAGTTATATGTACTTTCTAAGTATATATTGGACACCAATGACTGAAGGTGAAGGAAAACATCTTGAGGAAACCTGGACTTTAAGTCTGAAATCGCCAACCCGCATTGAGCAAGCGTAGTGATTATGCCCAACCCTTCTCTGTATGAGAGGAGACCTGTGCCCAGCAGTGGGATGATAAAAGGTTGATGATGAAATGTCTAACAATAAGGTGGACCGATGACCTGGTGAAGGTCGCGGGAAGCCGATGGATGCGGGCAGCACAAGACCGGTCATCGTGGAAAGCCTTGGGGGAGGCCTTTGTTCAGCAGTGGACATCTATAGGCTGAAGAAGAAGAAATGTCTAAGTCTATTGATTGCCGAACATCACTATAGTAGCGGGTCACCCTTATTCATATCAGTGACACTTGCCCTTGTCCTTTTTCTGACTCGAATTAAAAATCCCACTATAGGAGGGGTTTGGGGTAGTCATGATGTGGCCACTATGCTGCAATATTTCAATGTTCTTTATAAATTATTCACTGAATGCACTTTTTACTACATAAATCACGCGCTTTTATTTAGTAACACAACACTATAAATAATTTTAAAAGTCCAATGAAAAATGAGCGAAAAATGTTTTTTTTTCAACTGTCATTGGCGATATCCGCCATTATTGTGAAATCAAATTTTCAAAAAATTTCTATAATTCGTTACACGTGTTATTGGCAAAATTGTGGTAACTATTCCACAGGGGCCATTGATCAAGAGTTGAAGTAGTATTCATTACTTGATCGTAAAAAAGAAGGAGAAGAAGTAAAAATATGGAATAATGGCAATACAGACGTCATTCGCTCATAAATTTCATTTTGTTTTACTGGTAATATTGGCTAAAATTTATCAGAAAGTATTTTGCATTTTGAAATGAATATTAAAAATACAAAATATATCTCGAAATATAATATATTTCAAATAAAATACAAAATGCTTTTTGCTAAAAAGCATTTAAATACAAAATAGCTATTTTGCATTTTGTATTTGCATTTTAAATAGAAGTATTTCAAATAAATCGCATCTCTGCTGTTAACCCTTTGTGCGCGGGAGAAAGCGCGGCGGACAATATCGAACCGCCTTGCACGTGGACCGAATGCGCGGGCACTGTCCACCAGCCAATCGGGCGGCACGTCCTCCCATGATCAACGAATCAGCATCAAGAACGCCCGATCGGTCAGCCCCACTCCGGTTTAGAGATAGCTGTATTATTGTTTAGTATTTAAGATTGTGCATAGCTTGTAAGAGAACACATTATTATCAGATATTATCAGACATTTTACATTGTTTTTACATTGTACATTTTACGCATCCGCTGTACATTCTATAGTAACATAGTCGCGTCTCTCCTCTTGTAATTAGGTAGCTCATAGCATACATTGTACTCTAGACTTACGTGCAATATACAACGTTCTATATATTCGCGTTTTAATTACATAACACGCCCTACGCGCCAAAGTACTGAACTTAAAAATACTTAATTAAATAATGAAATAAATTTTTCTTTTACGTCTTCTTCCGAAACGTGTTATCACTTCATCTACTTCAATGGTCACGGTTGGTGCATTGGTTGAGTGTTAAACTACTACGCTGCGTGTCGCGAATTCGATCCCCGCACGGAACAAATATTTGTATGGCTTATAATTAGTTGTTCCGGGTCTGGCTGTTTGTGTATGTGAGTTTATATTTTTGTAAACGCTCCCACGCTACAGGAGAAATTCCTACTGTAGGGGCAACGTTTTCTAAAGAAAAATAAAATAAAATGCGTTTTTACGAACGTGGAGAAGTGCCAGTCCAGTTAGACGCTCTTCAACCATCGAAGCTCTTTGCCATGCTTTGATTTTTCGTAACGTAGATAACGTACGACTGGGTGCTGAGAGGCGAGCTCAGACCGGGGGTAGACCTGACGACACGCTGGTCACCACCCGGGGGAGCTCGCACAGGGAAGCAGCGTTGCTGGCGACAGCTGTGGTATCACAGGTGGTGGGGCGCATACGGTGCCTAGGCCTGGAGGTGGCCCTCAACAAGTCTGAGGCCATGGTCTTTCAGTCTCCGGTGGGCGCCGCCACCTGGCTCACACATAGTGGTTGGGGGGTTCGGATCGCTGTCTAGGCCACCATGAAGTATATACCTGGGATTGGTACTCGACAGCCGGTGGGACTTCGGCCCCCACTTCCGGCGGCTGGCGCCCAAGTTGTTGAAGGCGGCTGAGGCGCTTTCAAACCTGGCTTCCCAATCTGGGGGCCCGAGCGCCGCCTGCAAGCGGCTTTACATGAGAATCTTGCGATCGATGGCCCTGTATGGGGCCCCGGTGTGGGCCTCCGGTGTGGGCCTCTGACCTGACGGCTGGCAGCATTGCTGTACTGCGACAACTACAGAGAGCGATGGCCATCTGAGTCATACATGGGTATCGCACGACCTTCTATGATTCGACCTGTCTACTGGCTGGATCCCCGCCTTGGGACCTGGAGGCGAAGGTAGTCGTGGTCAAGTCATAAGAAGTTTTAATTGTATTTTGATAATCCATACTAATATTATAATTGCGAAAGTAACTCTGTCTGTCTGTCTGTTACGCTTTCCCGCTTAAACCTCTCAACCGATTTTGATCAAACTTGGCACAGACAATCTTTAGACCCTGAGAAAGGACATAGGCTTTTCAAATGATTTTCTTGAAAAAATATTGATGTTCCCGAGGGAAATCTAAAAAGCGCGATATAACCGAATTCCTCGCGAGCGAAGCCGCGGGCGGAAAGCTAGTCTATACTAATATATAAAGCTGAAGAGTATGTTTGTTTGTTTGAATGCGCTAATCGCAAGAATTACTGGTCCGATTTGAACAATTCTTTTTGCGTTAGATAGCCCATTAATCCAAGAAGGCTTTAGGCTCTATAACATCATGCTGCAACGGATAGGAGCGGAGCATAACGAAACCTACGCGCCTTACCTTAACCTTGAGCCTTAATGCTTTAGAGATAAAGTTGAAAATCTAATAAGCAAATCTGACAGAATGCAGTAGCTTAATGTGCTGTCGTCTGTACTTTCTAAGTATATTTTTGACACCAATGACTGATTATAGGTAAGGTGAAGGAAAACATCTTGAGGAACCTGGACTTTAAGTCTGAAATCGCCAACCCGCATTGAGCAAGCGTGGTGAGTACGCTCAAGCTTTCTCTGTATGGGAAGAGACCTGTGCCCAGCAGTGGGAAGATAAAAAGGTTGTTGATAATGATGATGATGACACTAGTGGTCGGGGTGTTGTTAAGGTTGATAATTCTGTTCGGACACATTTGCTTTCGGAAGGGGTGTTAGACAGGGGTGTATTCTGTCTCCATTGCTTTTTAATATCTATGGAGAATACATTATCAGACGGGCATGTGAGAACTGGCACGGAGATGACTCTGTTGGTGGCGTCAAGCCGACAAATTTAGATTATACTGATGATACCACGCTGCTGGTAGCTGATGAGTCAGAAATGACAGATCTTCTGAACAGCGTCACAAATATCAGCCTAGAACTAGGCCTCAGAATTAACCATGCAAAAACGAAGGTAATGGTTTTCAGTCGCGGCAACAATCTAGAGATCACTGGGGCGCTGAATCTAGATATAGTCGACAATTTCTTCTATCTGGGGTCTAGTATAAGCAACAATGGTTCATGTGAATTGGAAATAAGGAGATGAATAGGAATGGCCAAAAATGCTATGTCTCAGCTTCACAAATAATGGCGTGACCGTAACATCTCACGGAAGACTAAGATTAAATTCATCAGATCTCTTATCTTCTCTATCTTTAGCTATGGTTCGGCGACGTGGATATTCGAGAAAGCTGATCGAGTGCTGGAGAAAGATGTCTCAAATTCCGTGGACAGCATTCCGCACAAATCAATCAATCCTTCGAGAGCTGGGTGTCACAATAAGACTATCCTCTGTCTGCCTTCGAAGAATTTTGGACATATTGCCAGAAAGGATGGAGACAACCTCGAACATCTTATGGTTATTGGGAAGGTGAATGGACGACGTTCTAGAGGTCGCAGTCGAATAAGGTGGATTGACCAAATCAAATTCGGTAATGGATTGGACACCGGTCTGCACGATACTCTACTCCCGGCCAGGGATCATATCAGATGGCGAACTATTGTAAAGAAGAGATTATTTCCACAGGAACACCACGATCTTCAGTAATGAGGAGAACAACTTGAGGAGGAATCTCTAGTAGGTGGCTAGGTTGTTTCACAGTTTCAATGTCTTGATTACTGTATTCGCTTTTTGGCATGAAAACGTTAAGCCGAAACAAATTAAGTATTTCAGGAGACAGACAGTCCTATAGGTTACTTATTATTGAATCCAGAAGAGGGATGTGTATAGGCCTGCAGAAATACATACTCCGTTATATAGTTCCCGGGCGTTTGCCGTTAAACAAAGTATTATATAAATTGACTAAATATTGAAAGTTCTTAAGTAAAATCTTCCTGCGCTGGGTCCTCCTGGACCCAGCCCAGGGGGGGGGGGGGAGTCAGCGCCTCATGAGCCACCCCCCTCCCTCCTGGATGACCTGGATGCCCTTGCGCGCACCTTAAAGACATGTCAGCACATTATGACGGGGTCCACGAAGACCACTGCCTGCTAGGACTGTGGGTTGTTTGAAAGAGATGCCGTGGCCCTGGTGCACAGGCAAGTGACGCACACGGGTGGGTTTTAGTCAGCAAAACTCTGACACGCTCTTGCGCTCCGCCCAGAGCGGGAGAGGCTATTTGATGATAAATAATAAATATGAAAAATGGGTCTAACTGCAATGCTTCGACGTCGCCTTCGGGTTGTGGAGGTCAGACGGCAGTCGCTTCACGGAAAATGTCGAAGTTTAGCCATATCAGCAGTTGGACTGGTAAAGCGGACCCCAGACTCCAAAGCTGAAAAGGCTTCGGATGCGACTGGGATTAACGCTGTGATGATGATGAATAAATATGAAAAATGATAATATTTGAAAAGACATTATGTATTTGTGTTTATGTAAAATTATGAATTTGGACAATTGATGACGTCAAATCGCTCATAAATTAAGACTATTATTTTCAATTTATAATTTTAAAGCAAGTTTCCCGTAAACAAAAAATTAACCTAAACTACCCAAACACTCGGTAATAAGTGCTGATTGACCACACACAACACTCATTAGCTAACAAGACTTCAAGGTATTTGAGTGCATACTTGCATCATTTAAACTGAATTACACGATGTAAATAATTACGTTGTAAAAATAAAACCACTATTAAGAAATTCATTACTTAGCTAGGTTTATTATCATAATATAATGGTTTGAATATCAAAACACAGCGATCTCAGTGCGTTTGACGGCGGAGAGACCGTCGTCCCATGTGAGCATGGCGTTGAAAGATAAGTAGAGAGCTACGGCCGACAATATATGCCACAGGTCGTGCGAGTCGTAGAACCTCAGCACGCGGCACTCGTGGTTCATGTGCCGTGACAGCGCCGGCGTCGTCGACCTGCAACATAATGCTTGTTACAACTAATTAAGTAGATATGCAGTACATATTAACATCATCACAAGACAAGGCACAGTTTTGAATCCTCGTCAAATTTCAGGAGGCTGCTATGATAGGCATGATTCAATCAATTTAAATTACTGTGACTGATATATATTGTGGCTGATATATGCAACTAGCGACCTCTGTTGTCGACGGGAGGTGATAGCATCAATGAAAGAGTTTACGCATAATATTAGTAACTGCTTGCCTTTCGACACCAGGGGCGCTGTATTATGAATGAAACGGTTATAGTATTGGGGGTGGGAACTGTAGTACCACCTTTGAACGCCAGGGGCGCTGTTTTAATCAATGAATTACGATTATTTGTCAATGAAAATTGTAGTTGACCGCCTCTCGGCACTAGAGGCGGTAAGGTAGACACGTTTCGAATGTTCTAGACACTCTCAGACCCGGAAGTTGATTTAAAATATCGGCTCTCTTCCGCCCTCATGCTGTTGTTACGTTCTCTTTCTGCTTCGAGACGCCGAGAGTGCGGGTGCGTTAGTGTTAGTCTCGTAAAATGTAACCGTGTTTTAGATAGTAGGACTGCATCATGGCTATACTTGCCCGAATCCAAGGATTGTAATACTTTTAAACCTACGGAAATACCGATAATAAATCTGGTAGTAGTATCCGCCTGTTTTTCATTACTATTTAGTATTTATTTTCATTTTATAATAAGGGAAGTCCGCTGTCCTCAACAATTACGATACCATGATCCACATACACACTTGTTTTTTGGTTATTTAAATTAGACAACATATCAGATTAAACCACTTTCAAATAACAGAATCTCGCCGTTGCATATGCGGTAGGCAGTGTCGCACAACTACAGTCGCTGTGCCACTGTGCCGACGACATAAGGGCCTCAAACATCCTCATTTCCGAATATTAGAAAAAAATCTTTCTGATTGATTGTCAGTTGCAGAGGAGATGCAGGCGACCTTCCGGGTATGCCATGAGGCACGAGTTCAACACATTACACACGCTCCATCATCTGGCAGAGTATGGATGTTATTAAAATCGGCCGACAGTTGGTAGGATCTTTTTTGTGCACAGGTTGCACGTTGGCAAGCTTTAAGTATTTGGGCACTACTCTGAGGGGTGTTAGCTTTATTCATGTCCATCTGAACGTGAATAAAGCTCGAATCGACGTGTCGCAGGTAGGCAATTTCTGGAGCGCTGGTACTTACTTGGAGGTGTTAGAGATGAGTTACTCGTTTAGTGAATATGTAGAAATATGAAGCGAATAGTCCGAGGGAGGGACTCGATAAATTACTGAATAGGTCTATTACCATAAATGATTTTTCATGTTGTTTTAAAATTTGTAAGCAGGTGCGCGATACGTACCAGTCGGTACTGCCGGAGACGAAGAAGTAGAGGCCGGGCACCCAGGCGGCCGTGGCGCCGGCGAGGTACAGCCACGCGTACCAGCGCGGGCGCTCGCCGTGCAGAAGCTTCATGCTCAGGTAGAACACCATGTACAGCAGCGTGTTACACAGCAGCACGGACAGCAGATGCCCCGCGAAGTCCGCGCCCTGCGAGAACAACCTGCCACAGGGACAACTCTTAAAGATGTCTGCCAGACATTCAACAGATTTAGCTGAAACCCCAATTATATAAGTATATTACATCATCTTCATCTCAGCGTTAATCCCAGTCGCATCCGAAGCTTTTTCATCTTTTTTACGGCACGACCAGACCAGTGCAAACATTCCATATTACAATAGCCTGTAATAATGAGAGTCGAAAGAAGGAATATAGATAAATATCATGCACATTATCCGAGCTCAAAGTCGGAGGAAGCCATCATAGATAAGGGTGACATCGTCCTGAGGTGTCAGACGTACCCGTAGAGCGCAAAGGCCCAGTTGACGGCGTTGGCGATGAGCAGCATGACGAGGCGCGCCGTATACATGGGGCGCAAGCCGCGCGTCGGCATGGCCGCCAGCTCACGCGCCGCCTCCTGCAGGCTCTGTTTCTCTGTACATGCACGCAAAGGCTGTTAGCATTGTGATAAGAATCGGACGTGGTCAAGCAATCGCAACTGTTAGTGTTAACCGCTAGTAGGATATAAAAGACGAGACGAAACACTTCGTCCGGGTCGTAATGCTGTCAACAACGTAAGGGTGGATTGGATACGACCGTACTCTCCTCCGATGGTTAAACGGAGATGGGGGAATTAACTAGTGCAATTGTAGCGCACACTCTCCAAAATACATCTTATAGAATACCGACAGGCTGGCTACTCTACGCCTATACTACATTTCGAAAAGCAGGAGCCTGTGTGAACGGGCTCCTTTTGGCGATGAACAGACTCGATTGGGTTTTGGCGGCGTTGAACATTACAAAATATCTAGCAAAAGTAAAAAAAAATATCATAGAAATAGAAACAAAATATAAAAAAATCAACATATTGGAGTACTTAGCTCATTCCCAAGCCTGGAAAATTTTCGCTTTATAAAGATTTTAAATTTATTTTCTTGGACGTGGCTAGGAAGTTTATTATAAAAAACCGGCCAAGTGCGTGTCGGACTCACGCACAAAGGGTTCCGTACCATTGCTTTATGAAATTAAAGGATGTAAGTTATTTGTATGAAAGATTACGCGGTAATAAGCGGTTTACGATTTACAAGGTATTAAAAAAAACTACCTACTAGATCTCGTTCAAAACAATTTTCGTTGGTAGTTTTTATAGTAATGTACATCATATGTTTTTTTTAGATTTTTCACTTTCTTATTTTATAAGTTAGAGGAGGGGACCATTTTTTTTCCACTTTGGAAGCGTCTGTCACGCAAACTATTCGGTTTAGAAAAATAATATTTTAGAAACCTCGATATCATTTTTGAACACCTATCCATAGATACCCCATACGTATGCGTTTGATGAAAACAAAATTTTGAGTTTCAGTTCTAAGTATGGGGAGCCCCCAATATTTATTATTATTTTTTATTTTTGCATCAAAATCTTAATGCGGTTCACAGAATACATCTACCTACTAAGTTTCAACAGTATAGCTCTTATATTTTTGGAAAAAAATGGCTGTGACATACGGATGGACAGACGGGAAGACAGACATGACGAATCTATAAGGTTCAGTTTTTTGCCATTTGGCTACGAAACCCTAAAAACGATACATTAGCATCTTATCGAGTCATTTATTACCCGACTACGGCAAAGCAAAAGGAGGGTTATGATTTTGACAGGCTATGTATGTATGTATGTACTATGTATGTATGTATGTATGTTCATTTGTTCCCTCGTAACTTCTAAACTACTTATTCGAATTCGATAAGTGACATATAATTAGAAGCGTCTTAATTGTCCGCTGGTTATAGGCTATATGGAGTTTCACAAAATCTAATGTGGCGCCCTCTAGCGGACAAAATATACAGAGTAAAAAAATAAAGTTAAGATAAATATGCCGTGTTTGGTATCATTTGAAAGGGCTTAACTTGCACATTTTGAATATATATATATTACTAGCATTTGCTTGTGACTTTACCTGTATTTATGGGCTGATTGCATATAATTCACATCTTTTCGTTCATAGATAGCTTCTTTACTACTTATCAGAATAAGACCACTGCAGAACCATTAGAAGGGCCTTGATATTCTGTTGGTTATGAGCTATAAAGCTTGTCACCAAATTTAGTATTACACCCTCTAGCGGACAAAAAGTTCTATGTTAATATAACATTAAAATAAATATACCGTATTTGTTATCATCTGAAAGAGCTTCACGAGTAGGTACTTTATGTTTGTACATAATCCCTAGTAACGCTTCGTAGAAATTTGAATGTAAACCAGGGTTTGGTAAACGGAGCGATGGGAGTGGTGAAGGCCTTCGAGGCTTCGAATGGCCTGCTCTTCGGCGCGATCAGTTGGAACAGGAGAACAGCCAAGCGCTGTTCTCATACAATTTGACGACGCATCCATAAAAGCAGATACTAACGGACTTATCAAAATCGAGCCTTGCCTCACTGAATTTGACAGCTTGAGGGGTTCTGGGCAAATTCAGCGTAAAATGCTCCCGCTGATTCTTTCTTGGGGTTGTACTGTACATAAATTACGAGGTTGTACTCTAGATAAAAAAAGTTACAGATCTAGGAAAGTCATTGTTTGCTAAAGGACAGGCCTATGTCGCTCTCAGTAGAGTTAAAACCATAGAGGGATTATTTATAAGTGCCTTGGATCATAATAAATTGCTTAAAAATCCACATGACAGTCGATCGTTAGCAGAATTAGATAGATTAAGAAATCTTCCCAGGTCCTCTTAATATATGTTTTTTTTTTTAATAATTATAAACTAGAGCTTGACTGCAATCCCGCCTGATGGTAAGCAGTGACACAATCGTTGATGGTAAAGCGCACTAGTTTATTAAGCCGATTCACTTAAAAAATTTAGGAATAGCAAGGATGACGGCAGTTGAGCCAGGTGATGCAATGTTAAACCCAAGACCAACACGACCAACAATGCTGCGCCAGAGGGAGATTGATCTGAAGACTCTCCACGACCAAACTTCCGACACAACAATATTTGGCGCATCGTACTCGCCACACAACGCAACACAACTGCTCAGACGCGTCCTCCGCACGGCTTCACCAGACATCATGCTGGAACACGACGAATCGCTTGGCGGCAAGACTGTCTGGTGGGTGGTAACTTCTGCCGGCAGCCGATGTTATGGCCTACCACCGTTAGAAAAACATCCAATCTATTTATACTAACGACCTCATCCACTAATTCATGACCCATTCGGTGCCATCGACGCAAATGTGCGTCGCTACTACGAAAAACCGGGAGCTTCATACGGGGAAACCGTTGCTATACGCGCTGCGATCCAAGCGCTACGAAATAGTAAAATAGGACATCTCTACATATTACTATACGCCGATACATAAGTCAAAAGAGATGTCGTATGTTAACTACCTAGTTTTTAGTTCGTCAATGTAACTTTTGTTAATATTATGCGCCACAAATACACTTTAACACCAAAATAGTACAAATAATAAAAAGTAAAAAAACTAAAACCCAACTACGACAAAAAACGACGCTGAAAAAGTATAAAACAAGATTTTCAGAATACTGAACTGAACAAAGTTGCTAATATAGTTGCAAGTAAATGGACACAGTAAACTCTACCAAGATGCCTTCGTTGTAAATTGACAATAATGTCTTACGATACTATTCTGAAGTATGCAATATTCACTATTTAGAGATAAATTTTCATGTTTGGAAAGGCGTAGTCACACGTTACATATACCTACCTACCGTAGCACTTTGATAACGTGTGACTGCGGTTTTCCAAACATGAAAATTTATCTCTACATAGTGAATATTGCATACTTCAGAATAGTATTGTATGACATTACTACTGTGTCCATTTACTTGCAACTACATTAGCAGCTTTGTTCAGTTCAGTATTCTGAAAATCTTGTTTTATACTTTTTCAGCGTCGTTTTTTGTCGTAGTTGGGTTTTAGTTTTTTTACTTTTTATTATTTTGTTGAACCTGGTTGTTGGTACAAGTTTGTGTTGTGTCTAGTCTAATATTATGAATCATTGTAGTACGTTAGGATACGTTAGCTAATAATTAGCATTTTGAAGACTGTATAGTATGAATACACGTGTCGTGTGAGACACGTGTACTGACCGAGGCGGAATTGTCCCACGTAGTAGATGCGTAGCGACAGCAGCAAGAAGGTGAAGATGTGCAGCACTGTGAACACGCTCCAGAACAGTGGCCCGCCGCCCAGCACGCCCCACACCACTGTACACAACACACACCTTAAAGCACCACGTCACCACGCCTCCCGTCCAGTGACCATGTCGACCGTGCCGCAAGCAGAACGGCACAGCAAGCGCCGATGGGCCTTGCGAGAGCCACCCGCAACAAATCAATCGTTATGTTATTTTGCAGAGTAAGGAGAAGACTTATGCTAGGACGCCTCGCGGCTCCGTCTGGACATTATTTTGCTTTTCAATTTTCAAAAGATTAATTTCTAATAGAATTTTTTTAGAAATTACAAAAGTTCAATGAGTGTCCAGTTTTTGCTTGGACTTTTCTTTAGAAATGGTAACCTTAATTGCAATAACTGGTAGCTGAGATAGATTTGTATGCTTTCTTATCTTCGTTGGTATCGATGAGCATTATGAAAGCATAAGCATAAGGTATGGTGCGGTACCAAGCGCGATGAGAACGGCTAGCACACCGAAGGTAGCGTGCGCGCGCGCGTTGATGTCGGGGTGGCGCGACTGGTAGATCTTCACCATGCTCAGCACTGCCAGCACGTACATGAACGCCGTGTCTGTAGAACAACATCATTTTATACTTCGATACTTCAACACAGCACAATTATTTAACACTTAAAAAAATTAAGCTCATTCTCCTAAACGTAAGACTACTTCAGACCTACGATACGATCAAATAAGCACCAAGCGGGAGACCAGCGAGATCTGTGGGGATGTGGGTTTTCCATTTCACTTTGTATATTGCTATTTTTCGCAGCATTTTTGGATATTGGAAATAAACCTCTAAACATCGTTGAAGAGTTCATGTATATCGGGCATAATGTAGCTTATAATTTTATAGGTTTTCCATTTCACTTTTTAAATTGCTATTTTTCCAGCTGGATATTGGAAATAAACCTCTAAACATCGTTGAAGAGTTCATGTATATCGAGCATAATGTAGCTTAAAATTTTATAGGTTTTCCATTTCACTTTGTATATTGCTATTTTTCCAGCTGGATATTGGAAATAAACCTCTAAATATCGTTGAAGAGTTCATGTATATCGGGCATAATGTAGCTTAAAATTTTATAGGTTTTCCATTTCACTTTGTATATTGCTATTTTTCCAGCTGGATATTGGAAATAAACCTCTAAACATCGTTGAAGAGTTCATGTATATCGGGCATAATGTAGCTTAAAATTTTATAGGTTTATATAGAGTGGTGCTGACAATACGACAATAAATTAAACATAGTTTACCTCCACACATTCTCGGTCGACCCATACAAAACATACTAGACGCACAGTGAGACTTTACTGTGGTGAGACAGCCTGCGCCGCGCTGCAGGCGCGGGCGAGCGAGCGGTGACTATCATTTTTGTTGGGACAACCAAGTAAGATAATAAGCTCATAACTTTGTGGTCTTTCATGATATCTTTTTGAAATTTTGTATGCAGATTCTTTACTTAAAAATATTGGTTACGTGTTCCGGGTTTCGCATACACAAAAAGCTAGTGTAGAATTCTGAATAGTTGCACTAATCTTACTGCAACACATCATAGAACCGGGAAATTATTGTAAAATAATCATTGAGCACTCTTCTCACAACCAATTATGTCTCTATTCAATAATAATTATAGCGATGAGACATGTATTGTTCGATGTTTTAATTTATATAAATTAATTTAGAAGAATAAATCACGTACCGAACTGGAAGTTGAGAGCGTTGGGGCACACATGGTAGGTGGCCGACAGCAGCGCCACCATCATCATGGCGGCGCCCAGCGACAACAACAGCCCGTAGTGCGCCGGGATGCCGTACTCCTGCGGGAGGACACATGTACTGCCAAACTGTTGTTTCCACTCAGCCGGTGTAGCGCTGATACGTACCTCGTCCCTGGGCTTTCTCTTCCGACGCATCTTGCGGCGTTGCACCTGCAGCATGAACAGCGCGCCCAGCAGCAGGTAGCCGGCGTTAGAGAACACGTGGTTGAAATCCGAGATCCCGCCCCACGGGTGCGCGCACAGAAAGTTGTAGTAGCACTCGTCCAGCGACCCCGTCGCGTTCAGCACCTGAGACAGTCTATTGAGCAGCGCCGCCCGGTTTCAACTAGTAATGTACCTTCGTACCGGTACTCACGATCTGGTAGCCGGCGACGAACTGCAGCACGGGCAATGAATAGAACAGCGCCACGGTGTAGAGTGTGTACAGGTAGCGGTCTGACCGAGCGTCCAGCACACGCGCGCGCCGCCGTGCCAGCGCCGCCACGTGCAGACGCGCCGGCAGCCCGAACGGACGCGACTGTGAACACGACTTCATATCACACGGCCGCCGAGCGTGAGTATTTGCGGCTAATGCCGACCCAGCAAGGGGTTATTAGGTTTTCCATTGAAATTCCTCATTAGAAGCTCAGAGTTCGGAATTTGGGCAAGTGCATCCGAGTTTGCGTACACACTTGGCTACTGACTGCCGCCGTAACCTAAGTTCCGTTACGACGATATTATTATAATGAGCCTGGGTACTGCTGTTGACTATTCCTAATTACTGTGCTTTTGTCTTTATCTGTCACATAAATAAAAACTTTTTTACAAAAAAATAACCGACTTCTAAAAACCACTACAAAGTGAAAAATAACTAATTTCGGAAGTCGGTGTCTTTGGTTTTTGTATAGGTATTAGTTTTTGACACCGACTTCCGAAATTAGTTATTTTTCACTTTGTAGTGGTTTTTAGAAGTCGGTTATTTTTTTGTAAAAAAGTTTTTATTTTACACTTTTTAGTTGTGAAAAGTAGGTACTCTGTATTCAGTTACATCCGGTCAGACTGGAAGCTGACGCAAATATAGTTGGGAAATGACGTAATTTTGTTTACTTTAATTTTTACCCGTAATTTTGAAGAATTCTCTCGACTGCCTATGGTCTTAACCATCAGATAAAGGTACTGCAGACCATTATTTTAACCCAATGGGTGCAAAGTTCTCATCAATATAAATGAATTAAAACCAAACACAAAGTAGCTACTGCAAACCGTTGAGGAGTTCCCGGAACTGGCCTTTGTCTTCATCATCAGAGCTCTTATTACAGTCACAACCCATCTAGGTGTAAAGTTCTTATCAATACAAATTAATCAAGCCCAAACACAAGGTAGCTGCTGTGAATTGTTGAGGAGTTCCTTCGACTGTCTTCCGGCTCCATCATCAGATCTACTCCAGACCTTTATTAAATTGTAGTGCTTTAAAATACTTAATGAAAATGCTAAGAAATGCACTAGTCGCCCCTACAATTTTTGAAAGTTTCCCTTTTTTCTCTGGTCTTCCACCATCAAACCCTGATATCCTTATCATGGGACCACCTTGGGAACGTCTTCTTTTTAACAGAAAAATAATTATTAAAATCGGTTCATAAACGACGAAGTTATGCGCGAACAAAGATAAAAAAAAAAAAAAAAAAAAGCATATATACGGTCGAATTGAGTAACCTCCTCCTTTTTGAAGTCGGTTAAAAAGCAGTTGAACTGAGGTACCTACTATAAAACGGCATCATTTATAACGCTGAGCGTGACTTGAATTAATGTGCTACCTGATCTCTATTAGCTTGTAGCACGTAGATCCCGTTGCTGTTCTGTTCGGTCTGCACACCGCGCGTGTTCGTGTCGTCGCCGGGGATAGCGGCGGTACTGGTGGTAACGTCCGGACGGTCAACCAGGTGCTCGCCTGTCGCAGGCGTGGCGTCGGGGCCGGCGGCAGTCCCTCCAGTGTTGTTTGTGGAGCATCTTCCGTCTCTGTCAGGAGAGCTGACGTCGGTAGCTGTGGTGACTCTTTCTATGACTCCAGTGCTGACAACGGTAGTGGCAGTGCCGGCCTCCTCTTCCTCTTCGTCTGTATCACTGTTGTCACTGCTGTCGAATGTCGCCGCTACAAAAATGTTAATAAACATAACCACGATCAATAAGCCACGGGAAGTTCATAGAAGGATAAGAAAACTTTATCACAAAGGCTTAAGCCACGGGAAGTTCATAGAAGGATAAGAAAACTTTATCACAAAGGCTTGTATTTATGTTCGGGCACCAAACTTCGCTCCGCTTGACCAAATTCCACAAGTTAAACCTCTAAAAACTTGGACACATGTTCGTATTGTACCAATTTATGTTTAAACCTACTGGAGAGTCGCCGCTGTCGCCGCCCAGGTGACATGGACATTGTGCTTTCCACCTCCGATCTTGTAGTTTCATCAGGCTCTGAAAAACGGATAAATATTCAATTAAAGATGGCTCTTTTAATTATCAAGTTATTATTGAAGGTTATATTCACCGTAAGGCTTCAAAGAACACTTCGAGCGCATGGTACCTCGGATCAAAAAGGCAGTGGGGTCTGTGGGGGGCACTCATCTTGGAGGACCTCGGGTGGAAGTTCGCTGCCTCTACGCAGGTATCGTGCAATGGATTGTCCTTTACGGGGCGCCTATTTGGTCAAGTAGGTTATCAAGCGTCCGAGGTTGCAGGACTAAATTCAACAAACTGCAGTGAAAAATGGCCATTCATATCGAACGAGGATACCGAACAATATCCTTTGAGTTAGCAATTCTTTTCGCCCGCTTTCCGCCGATGGACACCCTGGCGGATAGGTATAGATGCAATGGTTTAGGAACATATTTGCAATATCTGCCACAACTTATATAATTTGCCAGAAACTGCACTCATATGAACGAGGCGACGGGAAAGGCCATTGGCGCTCAAGCGCTGCGGCTCGCGGCTGCTACAGCAGCCGTAATATTTGCGCAAGCGATTTGTTGAAGCCGCTCTGCCGCACTTCGAAGCCTGCCTGAAAAGAGGGGAGCTTCAGGCTCACCCAGGTAACAGAATTGGGCAAGAGAACCACTAGGCTATTCTGGCAGAGACCGTGATGGCCAGAAGGAGGCCGCTGAGCGGGATCGAGAGACGGATGATCTTGTTCGGAGAAGCAGGTTTCGGGGAGGCAAACGCCTTGGTGCTAAAACACCGAAAGCCGCGTACCTATCGAGGTAAGTGGACCTTTCATATATTGGTCGATCAGATAGAGGCTGGATGATATCAAGCACATTCTTTTCATAAATTAAGGGTGTATCAAGCTTTTGAGGTTAATCGATTTTAGGTATTCTATGCGTATGTGTGCGGAAAGCATAGCCGAGAGCCGCTGGAAGTTTCGTGCGTCCGCGCGCCGAGGGACTAGTGCAGCATGGGTAGGTACTTATTTACTAATATATCCAATGCATCATGAGTACTTATTTACTAATATATAAAATATCCACTTTTATTGAAAATATTCGCAGTTAGAAATCTTTTCCGGATATTACTCATCATAGTCATCATCATCATCCTCCTAGCGTTAATCCCAGTCGCATCCGAAGCCTTTTCAGCTTTCGAGTCTGGGGTCCACTTTACCAGTCCAGCTGCTGATATGGCTAAACTTCGACATTTTCCGTGAAGCGACTGCCGTCTGACCTCCACAACCCGAAAGCGACATCGAAGCATTGCAGTTAGACCAATTGTTGGACTTTTGAGGGCTCCAACAACCCATAACGACTGCCATTAGATGTTCGTATGGCAACCGGGACCAACGGCTTAACGTGCTTTCCGAGGCACGACCAGACCAGTGCAAATATTCATATTCATGCATACAAATACTTGCATTGTGCGGGGATCGAACCCGCGCCACCTTGCGCAGCGGCCGCGTCCGCTACCGCTACGCCACGGAGGCTGTCGGCTGTCTTTTCCGGATATTACTATCAGTAGGTTTATTAATTAAGTTCCCATACTGTATATACTAATTATAATTGTACGTAAGTAAATTTATACGTACTCCGAGCCAACACCGCACGCGGCGCCACCAGCTTCTTCCAGCGTGGCCAGCGCTGCAGCAGCACAAGCGCGCCGAACAGCACGTAGAACAGCACGAACACTGCCAGCGTCACGCCCGCGCCCACCATGTACTCCGCGCGACTCAACGCCGCCTGCAAACATCTCACGCGTCACAGGCTATACAGTGCGGCACGCTTCACACTGGATGGATTTTACCTGCGTGTGTAGGGTCAGCGCTTTACGGCGCGGTGGAGGTGGCTCGCTGATGCTCTGTTCTTGGTCCAGCACGGCGGCCTCCCACAACCAGTCTTCTTCTGCTGGCTCCTCCTTGCGGCAAGCTTTGTCAGAGTGCTGCACTACCGACAGTATGTAGAAACCCCGCGGGTATCGATTGCGCTGCAAATTAACAGAGACACATAAATTCTCATTCTTCTTCAGCCTATAGAGGTCCACTGCTGAACAAAGGCCTCTCCCAAGGCATTCGGGGGTTTGCCATAATCCTCACGTTTGGCAGCATTGACACGTAGCTTAATAATTCTTAATTTATTTGATCTCTAGACAATAAGCTGGTCAATTACAAGTCGGACTTGCGCACCATTTCCATTTTTTAGTAGGAAAGGGCTAGTAAGTTTAAAATTATTAAAAATATTTTTAACATAAGTATTGATGTCACTAAAAATTCACGGGTTTCGCAATTTTTATCTGTGCTAATAAGATGTTGAATTGTACCAAATTTCGAGATTCTGAGTTCACTCGCAAGGGAATAAAAATCTTCAGCGTACTTCCTGTAACGCCTGTAGATTCTGATTCCCTTGCGAGTATCGAAAATTTGTGGAAATTTGCGGCATAAACGGCTGTATCATTTGATTGCTTTGCCTTAGAAGATTTTTTCTTACTTGATAATTTGATATAGGAACTAACAACCCAGCTTGATACCTCCACGCGGTCTTGAGAAAAAGGGTCTTGACAGACAGACAGACGGACGGACAGCTGAGTGATCATATAAGGGCACGGTTTTTTCCTTTTGAGGTACAGAACAATATAATATGATAATTAAAACCATAATTACCGATAACTGAACCCCGCCGGAGCGCATCACGGTCATCCTTACCGTGGAAACTTCTATTTCCTCCAGCGTCTCTGCTATCGGGCACTGAAACAATATCACGAGTTACAACAATAATGATACATACAGATACAGATGTCTCCGTCTGACGTGTATGGGTAGGTACCGATGTGACGAGGAAAGATATACATACTTACAATAATAAGGTCATGCGCCGACGTACTCTCGCCGAGGTACCACTTTTTACTAGAACTAAAACTTAGCTTGTTTTAGTTCTAGTAAAAAGTTTAGTCGGAAATAATGAGCCAAATTCTCTCAACTCTTTTGCAGAACAAAACAAAATGGTGTAGTACATAAGTGGTGCCTCGAGACTTCTACTAGATGTCGGCCTGCACATCAAGTAACTGCTCTGCCAGTGGTCATGGCAGAGCCTGCTGGTGGTAGTTGCGTCTCACCGTGTAGTTCTGCACGGCGATGGTGGCGCACACGTCGTCGTCGGATTCCGCCACTAGCCGCACGTTGTTCTGTCCCGGCAGCCACCTGTAGAAGTTAACATGTGGCGCTCCCTGCAACATAAAGAGAGTGTATACAGGTGGTTTCTTGTAAAGTGTCAAGCCGATGCCAGGTGATAGGGGAATATTACATCAAAGCATGGTGTTTTAGCGTGCAAAAGTTGATTTACTTGCTAAAACAAAAATTGAGAACATGACGATGACTAAGGTACATACATAGTGCTCACACATGTGCACAATTGTATATACAGCACACGTGTGAGCACTTTGTGCTTACTATAAAGCTACCATTTACTGGATGCGTCATTCATTGATTTGAACAAGCCCTAGCCAGAGCTGGATTCAAACTTAGTGCCGCCCCTATGCACCGAAATGAATCATACTTTATAATAATCCTTACCTATATGTACTCTTTATATGTTATACACTTACACAGTATTGTTGTAAATTAAAAACCCAACGCTGCCTACAGCCAGTCCTCACATTCTCCGTCGCTCGCAGTCGTCGCTTAACGCTCGAGGCGAGCGTCACCCGACCCTGACGAGCCCCGGCTTTGTTCAGTCACTATTTGCTTCAACATTTGCTGTATATTCCCGGAATTGAGTTAGCTTGCTTTGCAAATACACTCCTTAGAATTTTTTGTGATCTTGATGTATTTCGAGATCACGTTTAGTCGACTCTTCACATAACCCGAGGACTGGGCTATTTTTTAACCAAAGTATCAGCATCGCCAATCAACGAGGCAATGCTACCAGCCTTTTGGGCACATTTCTTTTAGACAGCGAAGCGGATTTTTTAAGAAAGCGCACAGAATCGAAGGGTGCTCTTTGCCCCCTACTACATCCATGCATCCGGACTCCTGCATCAGTAGTCCCTCAGGGCACTGTACTGGCACCACTCACTCAAACATGATCGATAGTGAAATCAGTATGTCCACATACCTGTTGCGTCTCCACGGCGGTTGAGGACTGGAAGGGTAGGCGCCAATCGCGCGCGAATGTAGCGCGCAGTTGCACGCGTGTGGGCGTGGCGCACGACGAGCCCAAGTGCAGGGAGAACTCCCCCGAGACAGGTGACGTAGAATCGTCAAAACCTTACGACATTACACAATGTTTAATATGTCTGTCGAGAGCACTTATTCTAAGTCCATGAAACAAAGAATTTTTGTGTTATTTACGTTATTGCGGGAACAAATATTTCGGACAGAAAACAATATCTTGATATAGCAATATCTTATGCATCCTTCTTGATAGTTTGTCAGCATCCAATATAAATTTACTTATATCTTAAAAAATTGTGGGCTTTTTCCTATTGGCCCCTATTTCCCATTTCCTTTTGCCCCACACTAGGAATTTCTCCTGTTTTGTGGGTGCGTTTACAAACATTTAAACTCCCATACACAGCTAGACACGGAACAACTACTCGTAGGTCATATATATATTTGTTCCATTCGGGAATCGAACCCACGAAACGCAGTGCAGCAGTCCAACCGTGCCATCAAAAGTTCTAAATAGATAATAAAAATTATAAGGAAAATGTAGGATTCTAATGGTGAAAATTTTCAAATCGGTCTAGTAGTTTCGGAGCGTATTTAATGCAAAGAAATCTTTTCGGTTTATTATATTTAGTAGATTCATTATATAATATCTGACGACTGAAAACCTGAGGTTTTCAGATTTGTCAGGTAGATTTAGGAAAACCCCACAATTTTTTTCATCATATTTGTCTATAATATCAACGGCTGTTTTGCCCTTTTTCGAAGTCTGAAAGCGAACTCCTGGCAACGGGCCTCTTATCTGACACTCTTCAAATATATTTTCAGTGTGCTGCACTTTCATACGTATGTATTGTACCTAGATATTTATATTATATACTACTAAAGTAAGTAAGTGGGTTTTGGAGAATCTGTGATATGACTACGAGTGTTTCGTGTTGTGTATAACGCCTAATGAATAGTACTGACCGCAGTCGTCGTTCAGCTTCTCGGTGTCGACGCTGTCGTCGGGACACAGCGTGCGCTCCAGCTCGTACAGCACGGCGACGCCCAGGCGGTACGGCAGTTGCCACGTCCAAGCACCTGCACACACATTCACACCTCACTCTCAATGTTCCGGTCAAGACATTCCGAATCTATCAATCACCCCAGGCTACCTAGGTATGATTACGTGGGACCTTTCATAAATAGTTAAACTTAATCATCTGCCGTGAACGGAACAGAACCATTGGCAAATGATTTTATTCTAGGGGTTAAAGTATAAAATTGCCCTTTCGTTGCAATAGATTCTTTGAATTGACATAGAATCTTTATGGTTTGAGGTTTGAGGTTTTCGATTAAACTGTTTTCACATGGTTTCTATGAGGTTCTTCTTTAAAAAATGTGAAACATTTGAATATCGACTTTCAATTGTTTTTGTTATTCTCGACTTTCAATTGTTAACAATAAAGGTGGATACTGTGAAAATTCGAGTGATTTTCAATACGAGTTCCGACGTTTGGAGAGGGGTCTGCTAATGAACGCACCGTGCGCTTTCGTAATGGAAACTTCGACTTGAAGAACGAGCCACGAGGAAGACCCACAGGTAAATAACGATGAATACTAAAAGAGATGGTGAAAGCCGATCCTAGTCAAACTGACCAGTAATTAGCGGCATGGTTTAACGTTACCTTACTCACAATATTGACTTATTTGCGAAAATCAATAAAATGAAAAAATACGAAAAATGGGTGCCTCATGATTTGACTGGTCTGAGGGAAGAAACGTGTGCTGAATCTTGTGTTGCCTTGTTGATTTAAAGGACTTATTTCTCTTTCAGAGTTCATAAAGAAATAGGAACGGATCAGTGGAATTATAAAAGGTACCTATCAATCAAATCAAACTATCAATCAAAAATCCATACTAATATTATAAATGCGAAAGTAAGTCTGTTTGTCTGTCCGTCGGTCTGTCTGTCTGTCTGTTTGTCTGTCTGTCTGTCTGTTACGCTTTCCCGCTTAAACCTCTCAACCGATTTTGATGAAATTTGGCACAGACAATCTTTGGACCCTGAGAAAGAACATAGGCTACCTTTTATCCCGGAAAAATATGATGTTCCCGAGGGAAATCTAAAAAGCGCGATATAACCGAACTCCACGCGGGCGAAGCCGCGGGCGGAAAGCTAATATAAACACAGGAAATCAATTTCTAAATGAAGAGCCTTTGTGACTGTGATTCGTTCGTGGGAGAAGTGGTGGGAGGCGTCCGACGTGACGGCACAGTGGTGACATGTCGGTGAGATGCGCGCGGTACTGGACAGTACTTAGATATTGCAACATTACTTCATTTTTCTAAAATAAAAGAAATTTTCTAAAGTAAAAGTAGTCTAAGTTACTCCTTATTACATAAGCTATCTGCCAGTGAAAGTCCCGTCCAAATCGGTCCAGCCGTTCCAGAGGGTAGCCGGAATAAACATACAGACAGACAAAAATTTTAAAAATATGTATTTTGGTGTGTACCGTACATACATTCATATGCATGTAGTAGAAAGCGGTTATTTTAATATTACAAACAGACACTCCAATTTTATTTATTTGTATAGATAAAATATAATATGATATGTATCTATTATAAAATATAGCATCGTTGAGTTAGTAGCCCATAACATAAGTCTCGAACTTACTTTGGGGCTAGCTCAATCTGTGTGATTTGTCCGTATATATTTATTTACTAGCTGTTGCCCGCGACTCCGTCCGCGTGGAATTTAGTTTACAGAGCGCGGTGGTTCCCGTTTCCATGGGAATGCCAAGATAAATGCCTACATTACTGCAAGGTTTCCTCAAAATCCATTCAGTAGTTTTAGCGTGAGCAACAAACATCCTCACAAATTTTCGCGTTTATAATATTAGTAGGATTTAATTTTACCGGGTTTAAAGGTTAGCAAAGGAAAGAAACATCAATTATTATAACTTTTAATAATTTTTCGTTGATTAGTGTTTTGGATATGCTTAGGATATTATGAAAATAAGGGTTAGAAAGGGTGAGGGTATGCTTGATAAAATATGAGCACATTTAAGAAAGTACGGTTTATGTTTTATTACCTTTTGCCAAAACAAAGATTTTCTGGATTTGATACTATACGTGAGCATGCCACATAGAATTGCCTATGAGAAAAACATGTTGTTTCTAAATGAACTCCTGCAACTTTAAGCGTCTGACCTTGGGTTTTGTTAATTGTTATACCAAATGCTGGTTTCAGAGGAAACTGTACTCTTTTAAATTGAAATGGCAAATCAGTCGGGGTGATGGGAATACGTGGAATCAAGACATTTTGTCTTTTTGCCATTCCAGTGATGATTGTAGCCTTTACAATGTTGAGCCCAAATGTGTTATTTATAGTCGAGTCCCATTACACAGCGTTAGAGCGTCAAGATTACTCATTAATAGGACAGGAACACCAACTTGTAGTATTAACTTATGGGATAGCACTCCTTTCTAAAGAGTTGAAATTCTATAGGGTATGATGTAACTTGTTCAGTGTCCGTAACATATTCCACTAAGAGGTATTCAAAAACATTTCCCTAAACATTTAACATGATTTGTTCATTTATTTTATTAACTATTTCATTAGTCGGCACCAAAATTGCCCTTTCGGATTGCCATTCTTGGCCATATTTGTTTGAAGATCCGTATAAACATTATTTTATAGGTCATCTCCTACCTACAGTTTGACAGAACTCACGACTCAGTGTAATCATACCGTACCTGTTAGTTGGCATACGATCTTCACCGATTTTTAGAAGAGTAGCTGCATATTGCCCGGCTTGAGAATCGTGGTGAAGTTGTACTCGCATATTCGTTGTGAGACAAAACTTTTGCACATGAAACCATAACGCAGATGCTTTCAAACAGGCATTTATTTCATCGGCCGCAGTAGCCCTAGTAATCACATCAAATTGATTGCAAGCGAAAGAATGTTACAGCAGTGGCTGTAACATTCTTTCGCGCTCACAGCTTTTATTAATGTTGCATGCATTTCCTCATGAGCTAAGTTCAATTGTAACTTTAGAAATAAGTGCACTGTTTTTTTTTTTTATTTTTATAGTTGCCGTCTCTTCTCTTCTTGCATAGCAAGAATAATTTTTTGCTATTATATTTTCTGCCAAATAAATTTTTTTACGCTTGTTCGTTTGCGGCATTGGCCTTGTCATTTTCTTTTCTGGGTCGCTTTTTTTCCCACGTCTTTATATTTTTTCTTAGTCATATTTCTTTTGTCTTTTACTTATATTTCCTTATATGCTAATCTTATTTCTATTTATTATATTCTATTTCTATTTCTATTATACAATAACTTCTATATTCTTAAACAATTCTGGCCGACGGCACAGCGCTTGGCTGTGCCGCCCTTGTCCTGTTTCTCTCTATGCTTATTTTAGCCACCGTGAGGCAAAACCGCTCCAGACACGGCCTGGAGTGTTTGTCCGCCATAAGGTCGGCAATAGTTGTCTCTGTCAAAATTCTCCCAGTACTTACTTCCAGGTCGTATCTGTCGCGGTTATGCCTCGGACACTCGAACAGGAGGTGCTGGATTGTCTCAGTTGCCTCTGTGTCACACACACAGGCCGGACTGTCTTTCACTATAAATCTATGTAGGTACGCGGCGAAGCCGCCGTGACCCGTCAATATTTGCGCCCAAATAGACGTCCTGTCGAGGCTCCTCAGGACCTTGCGCGCGCGCACCACATCGGGGAAGAACATCCGCGTGACCCCAGCCGTGGCCCCGCCGGTGTACCTCCCATTCCAGACAGCTACTGTACCCTCCCTCAAACGTCGCTTGACGTATGAGACTGGACACCTGTCATACGCCGGGGCGACCCTGGACTGAGCTGCCGCATGCCTTGCCAACTCGTCGGCGCGCTCATTGCCGGGGATCCCGACATGAGCTTTCACCCAAAAGAACCGGAGGATTTTATCTCTCCCCTTTTGCTCCCTTATATTCTTACAAATGTGGGTAGCAAGGGGATGGTGCGTTTCCGGGTTTCGGATCAAGTCGAGCGAGGACCGAGAGTCGCTGAGCACCGCCGCACAGTCGAAGCCTCTCAAGACAACCAGGTCCGTAGTTCTGGCTATCGCGAGCAGCTCCACCTGAAAGACGGTGCACATCAACTCCAACCTCATCCGCTTGGTCCGAATCTCGAACCCATCCCGCCAGTATGAATATGCCGCCCCGACCCCTTCATCCGATTTACTACCGTCAGTGTAAATCAGATGAGCGGGGAGCTGTAGCTGAGCCACAGTTTCGGGGAGCATATTCTCCAGACACTGGTAATCAACATCTGGCTCACTGGCGGGGTGAAGGGCCTCCGTAAAGGCCCCACGCTCCTCCAGTTCGCGGGATTCCAGCTCTTCTATCGGACGTCCCCGTTTGCACTCAAACAGCCGGGCGACCTCCAACACTCGAAGATCGAGCGGGAGAAGACCCGACAGCGTGAGCGCTGCATTGAGCGAGACCGTACGATGTGACTTAGCGATCTTCTGTGCAAAGCCCCTCTGGACGGTAGCAAAGGTTCTTTGCACAGAGATCTACTCGGCGGCCTTCGCCCAGGAGCTCACGCCGTACAGGATGGTCGGTTCGACCACCGCGGTGTATATCGTCTCGATATCTCCGGACACAAGCCCCAATTTACCCGAGCCCTCGCCGACAGTTTCCTATACAGGTTAGTTGCCTTGCAACAAGCATATGAAATGTGCCTGTTGAAGGTCAACTTACTGTCGACGATGACTCCGAGGATCTTGAGCTCGGTCACCATCGAGATGTCAACGCCACCCATCTGCACGACTGGAGTGTCGTATTTAAGCTTGCGCGTGACAACCATCGCCTGGGTTTATTCGGCGGAAAAGCGAAGCTTATTTACGACACCCCACTCGTGCACACAGGCTAAAGCGGCATTGGCATCCCGCTGGATCCCGAGCGCCGTGTGCCCAGAGAACACCAATACGATATCGTCCGCGAACGCCTGCACGTACGCGCCCAGCGTATCCAGGTTGTCCAGCAGAGGGTCCAGCAGCATGTTGCAGAAGAGAGGCCCACCGATGGAGCCTTGGACGCAGCCTTTGGACTGAGGCTTCCGCATCGTCCTCCCCGCGTAGCGCACAACTACGCTCCGGTCCCTGAAGTAATCCTCGACAAGACGTCTCAGATTAACGGGAATACCCTTTTCTACCATTCTGCACTTTATGGCAGGCCACCATGCATTGTCGAACGCCCCCTCGATGTCAAGAGAGACTATCAGGGCGATCTCCTTCTTGTGGAGGATGCCTCTGACGTGCTGCACCAGGTCATACAGCGCGTCCTCCGTGCTCCGCTGCGGCACGAAGCCGTACTGCCGCGCATTGGACTTGGGCAAGAAGTGCCAACGTATTCGTCGGCACAGGATTTTATCCAAAATCTTGCCCAGGATGGAAAGTAGTCCAATGGGGCGATACGACGGCGCGGCCACAGTCTGGTCGCGCCGGCTTCCTGAGCACCACGACAGATGCTAGCTTCCACGGTGCCGGGAAGCACGCCAGGTCAAGGCACCGGTTCAGGATGGCCAGGAATAGGTCGAGTTCCTGGTTAATCACCCTGCAGCAAATATCGCTGGTGAATCCATCCGGACCCGGTGCCTTATGAGTGCACTGTTCTTCCCCCGCTAAGTAATGTAGCAGCTATTCCCGAAGAAGCAACAACAATAGCAACTCCTTTATCTATCCCGATTTGAGCTAATAATAATTTTAAAATAAAGGTTTTGCGTGTACCTCCTGGAGCATCCAAAAAGAACAAACCACTTCAGCCACTGGCAACATTTTGAATTATTGCTCAGTTGATATTAAGTAAGCGTCTGTTAAAAGAATGGGAGCAATATGTACGTCCGTGTTTTCTCCCGTTTTCGCAACATTTTTTGTTACTGCTCTGCTCCTATTAGTCATAGCGGGATGTTATATAGCCTATGTCCTTTCTCAGACTCTAGACTATCTGTGTACCAAATTTCATTACAATCGGTTCAGTAGTTTTGGTGTGAAAGCCGGACAGACAGACAAACAGAGATACTTTCGCATTTATAATATTAGTATGGATTTATTTATTTAACTACGTAGTTGATAATTTCTTGCAGTCGTCATCTTGGATTTCCATTTTGTCAGCACTATCAGCTTTAATACCTTCGAAAATCATGAACACTTTACACAACACCCTGCGGCCAGAACTCTTCTTTAAGCCAGCGGCGGTGTTTCCGTCGGACTACAATTTGAGTCAGTTCAAGGCTAGAGTGAATAGGTTCTTAATAAACTAGTGCGCTTTACCATCAACGATTGCGTCCCTGCTTACCACCAGGCGGGATTGCGGTCAAGGGCTAGTTTATAATAAATAAATAAAAAATAAACGAACGACTGGAAGTTCGTGCCGTGACGCGACCCTTATAGTCCAATTGGTCGTTGACTCCACGATCTCCTCAACTTTCGTGAGCTAGTGGTGCAGTCTGGATGGATACAGCAGCGCCGTCGGTATTGCTGGACGTAGCAGCACGTCAGGTCTTGACGACAGCCGCATTGGTTTCGACAAGGAGGCTTCTTCTATTGCTGGACGTAGCAGCACGTGAGGTCCTGACGACAGCGGCATTGGTTTCGACAAGGAGGCTTCTTCTATTGCTGGACGTAGCAGCACGTGAGGTCCTGACGACAGCGGCATTGGTTTCGACAAGGAGGCTTCTTCTATTGCTGGACGTAGCAGCACGTGAGGTCCTGACGACAGCCGCATTGGTTTCGACAAGGAGGCTTCTTCTATTGCTGGACGTAGCAGCACGTGAGGTCCTGACGACAGCCGCATTGGTTTCGACAAGGAGGCTTCTTCTATTGCTGGACGTAGCAGCACGTGAGGTCCTGACGACAGCCGCATTGGTTTCGACAAGGAGGCTTCTTCTATTGCTGGACGTAGCAGCACGTGAGGTCCTGACGACAGCGGCATTGGTTTCGACAAGGAGGCTTCTTCTATTGCTGGACGTAGCAGCACGTGAGGTCCTGACGACAGCGGCATTGGTTTCGACAAGGAGGCTTCTTCTATTGCTGGACGTAGCAGCACGTGAGGTCCTGACGACAGCCGCATTGGTTTCGACAAGGAGGCTTCTTCTTCTTCCTCTTCTCTACCTTTATGAAATCATCCTTATCGCACGCATTTTGTAGATTAATCTCTGTACCCTATATTATCAGGACCTGTTTTGATTTTGACAGGCTCCGTTTACCCCCTTTTGTTTGGTTTAGAGCTTTTTGGTTTAAAGCTAGTTTTACCTGCGAGTTATAATTATAAATAACTTTCTATTACTGCTATATACTTAGCATAGGAAACTGCGAACTCGACAAGTTATTATATGTATGCATATGTGACGTGTTTGTACTTACAGAAAATAAATCATTCATCACGTAGTTGTACATGAACTATATCAGTTGAGGTCGTACAACTTAAGTATGAGTTTCGCCGGACCGACTTGAAGAGGAGCCGAAGAATGCGTTACAGTTACAGATTTAAAAATGTATTAGGTATAGGTATAAATGTTACTAGAAATTGTTAACTAGCACTAACAGGCTTACTCCGCATGTGGTCTTTGTTTCTAATTTACCTTTTATTGAATGATATAATGTTTTTGTTAATAAATTAATTTACAATATGTGACAGGAAAGGCTCCAAGTTTTTAATACTAATGATTTTTATTTGCTACTGCTTGTCATACACATCTGTTTGATGACATCTGAATTTCTTGCAGCGGTTACAAATTCGTTCCGGCCACAGTCGCGCCTACGATCTCGGCCGTTAGCACTGCGATCTCGGCGGGCCGCTTGGTACCGGCACTGGGCACGACGGCCGGCAGCACGGCGCGCTATCTGACTGGACACATGGCGAATTGGGACGCAACAGTTCTATGAGTTCAAATAGAGTCAGCATTAGCATGTAGAGGAAAGCGAGCCAGGCAGAGTGCATAAGCAAGTCATCCGTGAACTGAGGGTTGGGTATGGTGATGACAGTAGGCGTGCGCGCCATACATTCAGCAGCACGAGAGGCGAGAGGCGCGCGCGCGCAGGTAGCGCCGACCCCAGTACAGCAGTGAGTGCACGAGCAGGATGCAAGAGTACAGGATCAGTACGCGGAACACGGCGTTCGCGGTGACGACTCCTGTTTCCCCGGTACCGGCGCGGGTCCGCCCCATGCCCGGCAGCGACTGTCCCTGCCACAATTATTGCCCGCGCTTCATAGTTCCGAGGTGTCGGTTGTATAAACGTGTATTGTGTTATATTAGGATGACGGCTTGTGTTCGACGTTAACTGTCATGCAGTAAAGAGTATGAAATTTATATTTTGTCTATGGTAAATATCTATCGAGGATCGTTAAAGTATTGTGTGCACAGCCCCCCATGAGTAAATGGACAATAGTGTAATAATAGTAATTTCCGGGCCTCGGTATCGATATCTATCACGTAAGTGGAGTTTTGCTAGCTAACTTAGCCTGATCATGTATTATCAATTTATCAGAGATGTACAAAATGGTTTTAAAAAAGCATTTAAATACAAAATGCAAAATACTTTTCAGATATCTCAAATACAAAATACCAAATAGTTTTGCGTTTGGTATTTGAAATGCTAAATGCAAAATAGGTATTTTAAAAATACTTTTTTCAAAATAAAATAGTTTCTTATCTATAGATATAATGTATGTTCGTCGTTTTGGTTGATTTTTTTTGGTTCACTTCTTTCCGTACTTCTAAACGGAAAAGGCAAAGGCATGGTACGCCATACAGTCTGGACTTGAGGAAGTTTATCCTTTTCTATTTTTTCCTTTATATATTGTAACGCTCCCTCTTTAGTTTTAAATTAACTCAGGGTGGCTAATTCCACCCTTACCCGGCAGTTACAGTAAATTTAATTATGTAAATACTTGGTAGCTAGGAGCATTAAATAAAACAATAAATGGATACAATTACAAATTTATTTTAGAATTACCCTGTGTCATAAATATATGACAAAACAATCTCCTAACTTACCTAGCCGATTTCCTGACTCACTCTGTCTCGGGTCGGAGTGGGACAGAGAATCCACATGAGACAATTCAGCAAGCTCAGGGTCGCTTGATGAAGGATTCGTGAGGTGAACCGTTGTGATCACGGCTCAGTCGTTACAAAAGTATCTCAGGTTATGCACACAATATCAAGCCAATAGCCTACTTACATGCAACCTGTTGGAAACCCACTTTCACTCACTAGATACATCAAAACAAAGAAACAAGGACAGGGAGTCTACGTTTCGGATTAGCTCTCCTGACTAACGCTTCTGGATTACGGTACAAAGACCGTTGGCTTCACTAACTGACGGGTGTCAGATTAATGTACGGTTGAACGCGGCCTGCGGGATTAGGTAGTTCGGGAACACCCGGAGCAAAATAATCATGACAGCTTATACCTGTCTAGTCGTCGTCGAAAGAGAATTGGATGTGCCGTACCATCAGGGTTCAGCCACTTCCACTCCAAACAAGCCTGATCCAATCGGAATCAAGGCCACCTGAGATAAGTCATGACGCGACGCCTCCACACGGGTTCCCACCCTAGGCCCGTCAAAAGAGCCAAATCTAGAACAACATTTAACCTAAGTCAGCACTATAGAACAAGAAAACACGTGGAGAAAATATACAGAAATGAATACTCACAGAGAGATGAGCCAAACTGCTAGACGCACAACCCCATGGGGTTTATTGCGCAAACACGCCAAGCTTGCGTACCAGCAACCAGCCACACCGGAGTTTTGAGTGACGTTCTGTAATACGGACCTTAGTTTGGGCTCAAGCAAAGGAGTACGTCGCCAGGAAAAACAAAACTTGACACCGGAAAATTGGAGAAGTGCATCAATCATGCAATAAAAGTTGAAGATGAAATGTGTCAACTCGACCACATCATGGATGAATGTGCGGATTCATAATTTATAAATGTAACCGATTCTGATTCGAGTGGTAATCAATAAAAAAGTAACGAATAAAAACGTATAAAATGATTTGTATTATTTCTTAATTGCTCTGAATCTCTTTAAACATTTTTCCCCAGCTCTTGTGATAATGTTGTAGTGAGTTTAATATGCTGGTAAGGCCCATATTTCTAAAATCATATTGTTAAATACGGTATGTATTACATATTTACAATAAAAAATCGCTTTGATACCTAATGAAATAATGCAAGACTAAATGTAAAAATGTCGTGGTGGCCTAGTGGTTAAAACACCAGTCTCTCAGTATGAGTGCGCGGGTTCGATTCCAGGTCAGGCAAGTACCAATGTAACTTTTCTATAGTTATATGTACTTTCTAAGTATATATTGGACACCAATGACTGAAGGTGAAGGAAAACATCTTAAGGAAACCTGGACTTTAAGTCTGAAATCGCCAACCCGCATTGAGCAAGCGTGGTGATTATGCTCAATCCTTCTCTGTATGAGAGGAGACCTGTGCCCATCAGTGGGACGATAAAAGGTTGATGATGAAATATCTAACAATAAGGTGGACCGATGACCTGGTGAAGGTCGCGGGAAGCCGATGGATGCGGGCAGCACAAGACCGGTCATCGTGGAAAGCCTCGGGGGAGGCCTTTGTTCAGCAGTGGACATCTATAGGCTGAAGAAGAAGAAATGTCTAAGTCTATTGATTGCCGAACATCACTATTGTAGCAGGTCACCCTTATTCATATCAGTGACACTTGCCCTTGTCATTTTTCTGACTCGAATTAAAAATCCCACTATAGGAGGGGTTTGGGGTAGTCATGATGTGGCCACTATGCTGCAATATTTCAATGTTCTTTATAAATTATTCACTGAATGCACTTTTTACTACATAAATCACGCGCTTTTATTTAGTAAACAACACTATAAATAATTTTAAAAGTCCAATGAAAAATGAGCGTGACACTCTGCTTGACTTTCCCGCCAAAAAACCTGACCAAAGAAGTAAAAAATGTTTTTTTTTCAGCTGTCATTGGCGATATATTATTGTGAAATCAAATTTTCAAAAAATTTCTATAACTCGTTACACGTGTTATTGGCAAAATTGTGGTAACTATTCCACAGGGGCCATTGATCAAGAGTTGAAGTAGTCTTCAATACTTGATCGTAAAGAAGAAGGAGAAGAAGTAAAAATATGGAATAATGGCAATACAGAAGTCGCTCATAAATTTCATTTTGTTTTACTCGTAATATTGGCTAAACTTTATCACAAAGTATTTTGCATTTTGAAATGAATATTAAAAATACAAAATATATCTCGAAAGGTATTTCAAATAAAATACAAAATGCTTTTTACTAAAAAGCATTTAAATACAAAATAGCTATTTTGCATTTTGTATTTGCATTTTAAATAGAAGTATTTCAAATAAATCGCATCTCTGCAATTTATACAGGGTCAACTTCTTCCGTATTAGTAAGACTTATTTAGGACATGATATCCCGATGGTTAATCAGTCGCGTCTCGCCGACGTTGTGGGCTTACATCCGAAGTTTCTAATTCATATAAAAAAAATCTCTCTTTGATTAAATACATATTATGTAGACAGTAAACTGGGACAAGGACAGGAGACGACTGAGTCAAAGTTTTCTCGGTTGGACTTATAGGGTTTCCCTTTCCTCATTTAGAACATAGAAGAGAACTCTGAACAAAATCAACATCATCATCACATAATGTATTATTTCTGTTGTATGGATCCACTTTTCTCGTCTTATAGGGTAACTTAGCTGGTTTGCCGGCCACCTCTGGTTTTCGGCCATTACACTGATATATTAACATAATAAGGATACATTACCCTACTTATTTAAAAAACCAACGCCTACTTAATATATTGGTATAAACCTTACAACTTTTGAATTTTGTAGAATTTTAATGATCCAACTGTGTCGTCAGGGGCCCTCCGAAAGTCTTAGGTGCGTATTACAGAACGTCACTCAAAACTCAAGCTCTACTTATGTCTCGTTTCAAGCCATTTGATTGGTTGAAACTAGTTTTAAGTAATGCATAAGCAGAGATCAATGCTTGAGTTTCCTACTGGAATACGGACCTTACAGTGTACGAGTGTGTCGAAATTAGTAAAAAAATAGGGCGCGCATTATTTTTGCAAGGTACCTACGTTACAAAGTTGTTTGTCGGTTTTATAAATATAATTGTTGTTATTTGCAAGCTAGACAACTTAAATTAGTGTTATTGTAATGAACACGGAAGAAAAAATATGTTATTTACATTTAAATTTGATGGCCGGGAAACTAGTTATGATCTGGGCGAACTATTTAATTCTCGGCCGACCGGCCGAAAACTAGAAGAAGACTGTTTATATTTAATTAATTCTTTTAATTATTAAATTAAAAATTCTTCAAAAAGATATACTTTTTACATAAAGTAGAACCGCTTCTCATTTGTGTATTCAGATTTCGGCCGCATGTTTTGAGCTAATTATGTGGCTATAACACTTTTTAGTTATTGAATATTTGACGGCCGAAAAATAGAATTTTAATATTTAGCTTTCTGCCTAAGCCATCTCAGCGGTCATCCCAGTCGCATCTAATGCTATTTCAGCTTTGGAGTCTGGGGTCCGCTTCATCAGTCTAACTGCTGATTTGGCTAAATTTCGTTAAAAACGAAATGAGAGTAATTATTGAAGAAGAGGATATTGATAACGACTTAGACATTTTTCCGTGATCTTAATTATTCCTGTTATGCCATATTATATTTTTTTCTTTTTGACCAATGTTCCTATTATTATGTTTAAAATGTTTAACATTTACAGATTTTAATTAAAATCGTTGATTCATACGTATTTTTTTGCTTTTAATCCATTATAGAACCTACTAGTTAGCAAATAGAGATAATTTTTCAAATAGCAGATTATTGGCCGAAAACTAGCAAAATAATGACCGGAAACTGAAACAGGTGGCCGAAAACAGGCGAAATCGCTATTTTCAGACATTTTAATTTTTAGCAATTTTAATGTGAGGTTGACGGGTAAACGATCTACAAATAACAAAACTACATTATATTTCGAGATCAA